>APFE030124584.1:16088-55001 GCA_000404065.3 Pinus taeda
TAGAAGTGACCACAAGTAACTTTTTTAAGATGAAACTCGCGCCTTTTGACCTTTACAAGAGTACGCACCCATCCCTTGACTTACAGAGCGTACAAGTACGCAGGTACAATGAGTTTGGGATGCGTACACGTAGGCAAGGTAGAGAGAACCTGCGTACCTAGAGATAAACATGATTTTTAGTGACTTTCTCTCTTTTTTGAAGTTTGACATGGAGAGCAGAGGTATAAGGCTTGACAAGGAGGATAATATGACTATTGATGGAGCCATGTTAACTGCAGATAGTCATGGTGACAAATTTCAGTGTAACAAGGGGTTAGCTAAATTGATGGCTAAATCTAATTTACATGCTTTTGGATATAAATTTTCTTGCTATACTCAACGAACCAGAAGAGTTGGTGACTTCACAACTAGTAGAGGCTTTTGCTACCTATCCCGGGTATGCAAACCTCATTTTTCTTACATCATTTACAATCTACTCCTAGTTTGACCAAAACAAAAGCTAGATTTCTTAAACTCAAAACTAGGAAATTTTTTATTTTGTATACTAATCTGTTTTGGAAAGATTCTCATCGAATTTTACTAAATTTCTTGTTGAAAGATGAAGCACATAAAGTGATGTAGGAATTTCATGAAGGAGACTGTGGTGGACACCTGTACAGGAAGAACACTGCCAAAAAGATCCTAAGAGCAAGTTTTTATTGGCCAACCTTATTTGCTAATATCCAAAAGAAAGTCACCTCATGTCACAAATGCCAAATATTTGAAGGAAAAAGAAAACTACTGCCTTTACCCTTAAAACCCATATCAGTTGAAACTCGTTTTCAGCAATGGGATCTGGATTTTATAGGAGAAATTCAACCTTCCTATTCTTCCAAACATAAGTGGATTCTTACAACCACTGATTATTTTACCAAAATGGATAGAAGCCATACCTAGTAGATAAGCCTCTAATGCAGTGACATTAAATTCCTAGAGAATAATATTCTTTCAAGATTTGGATTCCCTATGAAAATCATTACAGATAATGTTGCAACATTTATATCAAAGAGGATGGTGGAATTTTGCAACAAATATCAAATAATTTTGGGATATTCTACAGCCTATTATCCTTAGGGAAATGGGTTGGCAGAATCTTCGAATAAAAGTCTAGTTAATATTATCAAAAAATTGTTGCAGGATAACAATAAATCATGGCACAATAAGCTTGTAAATGCATTATGGGTAAACAAACTTACTACTAAAAAGTCAATTGGCATGTCTCCATAACAATTAGTTTATGGGGTGTATGCTGTTTTTCCAACTTCGTTAGGAATTCATGCTTTGAAAATGTTGCAAGAATTGGAAGTTGAACCAAATGGTCTACAAAGAAGAATAAATCAAGAAATTCACCTGCAACAGTCAAGAGAGGAAGTTCACAACATAACTTAATTGATCCAGGAAAGTATTAAGAAGATATATGATAGAAGAACTAAGGTCATTGATTTTCAGATAGGTAACCATGTTTTGAAATGGGATTCTAGAAGAGAAGAAAAAGGCAAGCATGGTAAGTTTGATAGTTTGTGGATGGGACCTTACATAATCCATGCTTACAGGGGAAATAATGCATTTTTTCGAAGGACATGGATGGAATCAAGCTATATGTAGGACCTATCAATGGTAGGATGCTAAAATATAAGGTTTTTCATGAATAAAAGCAATTCTCATCACACCCATTATAAATACCATTTCCTTTGTTCTGTTATGATTGGGATAGCTTATGTATGAAAGTTGAAGCCTGTGGAGAAGACCTTGAGCTTTTAGTCATTTTGCCACCATAACTACAACAACTACAAAAAATCAGATGTAGTAAAACATTGAAGACAAGGATTCAAGGCTACTAGTCTACTGCTCTTGACACCTCACAAGGAGAGTGTCATTCCCAGTTGGAGCTACTGTTAGGGTCCTATGATTCATAAGATCAAATGATGATTAGATGTTTTCTTTCAGTATTTCAAATTATAAATAATATTGCATATTGCAAATGATTTCCAAAAAATTATATATATAAATATATATATATATTTATATATAAATGAAAATGAAAATGATAAAGAGGTATAAAAAATAGAAAAAAGAAAAAAAAGAAAAAAAAATGATAAAATAACCCCACATAAAAGAAAAAATGTGAAAGTGATGCTAGTTGAAGTTCCACTGATAGTATAATAATTTTTGGAGAATAAATTCACGAAATTGTGTGCAACTTGTACAAAATGCCACAATACTTTTTGTTTGAGAAATATTTTTTAATCATGTTTAAGGAAATTTCAATTTATGTCAATTAAATTAGAATGAAAAACTTAGCCAAACAATGTAATCTTGGCTAAGATTAGATTAGGTAGATTAGGTGAATAAATTGATCCAACAGTATAATTTGGAATAGTAAAATTGGTCGGTTAGTTTTGTTGCTTTAATACGTGTTTTTAGTCCTTTAAATGGCTAAATAAATAAGGGTTTTCACTCCTAAATGCACCCTAATTTCTTTTAATCAAACTAGTCTATAACAAGATTGAATTTATTATCAAAATGGTTAACGATCGTTGTTATTTGTCCAAAATTTGGAACTTAGGATAAAAATGTATGCACGTGATGTGAAATTCGGTCGTGGGCATTAAACCATCCACATCTCCCTACTCTCGATCGCAATCTACTTTCCATAAGATGACTCCCAGGTCTTTTCACCCCCCCCGCCCCTTGCGATGTTTCCCTTTAGCAGCCCCAGGGGGTTCTGAAAAGGTTGTTTCCCTGCCAGGCCCCGTCACTACTTGTCCTCCTCACATCTTTTCACACCCCACCCCACCCCCCTTACTTACCACAAACCACTCACAACCCCCCCCGAAAACCGCTCAGCCCTCACTTCTTTCCTACCAATGGTCTTGTTCCCCCATCCACCTATCACATGTCGCCAATTCAACCAACTATTATTCCTTTCCATTGTCATCCTTCCCATTGTGATTTTTCCCATAACTGAGTAAATTATCCTCCCAAGGTAACCCTTTCAACCAAAAATCACGCTCCTGTGTGAACCTATAAATCTTCGCTCCCACCCTCAATTACACTCTTTCCTCACTCTCCTACTCTCACAATGCTATCAACCCTTTGTTTTTACTTTCCTATCAACTATTACTAATGGAGTAATTCCCTGCAAGTTCTCTTTCTCGTGTAATTAATAGTCATCCTCTCCAATTCTACCCAGATTATTACAATGGCCCCCAAAACTAAGATTGATGCCACTATTGTAAACCCGATGCTCTCTCCCTCTGTGGATTTTGACCACATTCCCTTAGCCGACATAGACTATAAAATCTTCAAAACACAGTGTGAATTCAACATCTTCGAATTACACTACTGGTTTCATGGCACCTATCTTGATCAGTCCAATGAGATTAGCCTCTAGCAATCTAGATACCCCTGTTCATCTTTCCCTAATCCTGTTATTTCCATGAATTTTTCCTCAAGTGCCATGCATCTTATCTCTCAAGTAAGAGAGCTATCATCTCCCCTAATGGTGAAATCATTTTCACCATTACCCCTGAGAATGTAAACTAGATCTTGTAGGTCCCACACAGTGAATCCCTGACCCCCTTTTCCATTGAAGCTTTTAAAGATTTTTACCAAAAGCTTAGTTGTCCCCAGAGAGCCAAAAGTCTTTAAGTTTTCATGCCAGGAGAGTCTAAATTTCCTAAGAAGAACCTCCGTTATACCTCTTCTATTTTCCCCCAAAGAAACAAAAAAATCATCTATGTCTTGTCTTGCCTACTTGGGTACTTCTTAGATGAATGTGTAAATGAGCCTATTTTAGGCTTTCTATCCACCCTTTCCATAAAAGAAGGACTGTCAATCATCTTTGACTATGGGCACTTTCTTGGAGATGTAATACATGAACAATTCCTTCAATTTTTAACTGAAGGAATGTTCATATATTCTTCCATTCTTATGCATATGTTTATTTTGTAGTCTAGAAACTCAATCAGCAAGGAGGGCCTTAGTCCATAACCTTTTGGACTTCAATTATCAAAAAACAATCACAAGAGTACAGGTTCAAATATTTTATAGATCAGTTTGTATATCCAACAACTTGTTTGCTGAGTGGCGAGAAGATTCCCAGGATCAGTGAAGACATTCAAAAGGTGTTGCAGCTCAATGAGAAGGTGAAGACATGAGATTGGTATTTGTACCAGTCATTTACAGAAATTAGGGTTTATGGCTCCATGCTTCCACCCTATAAATTACCAAAGCACTAGATATGAGAATTCTCTCTCGACAGAGATGTAGAAATCCCAGAGTGTTTCCCAGAGATTGTAACAGATGGAAAAGGAAACTGTCATGGGTAATACCCTAGCACAGGTTAAAGAGAAAAATTGGAAAAATATAAATGAGGCCATGATAGAAATATGGCCATCTATACAAATTATATTTGAGCAGAAGAAATTTATTAAGAGATCTAATGAAACTATTGAAAAATTCAAAGTGCAGTTGGGTGATAAACCCAATGAATCTATAGAGCTCATCAAGTTCCTCAATTTCAAAAACAAGCAGGAACTAGAAGAACTGGAGATTGAGGACAAAACTAAAACCATACTAGATGTCAAAATGGTGTTGAACAAGAGAAATTTGATCAGGAAGCTAGAAGAAAAGTGTCAAGTGTTGGACATTGGTTTACAAAGGTTCTTCAACAAGTGGAAGCCCTCAACAGGAAAGGACATCCCAGTTTATTAGTAATAAATGACAAGCTCAATACATGGTCAAATTATAGTCATAAACTGCTAACCAAGGCTAAAGACAACTCTAAATTTGTAGGAGGGAGAGTCAGCATGATAGGAAAAGCATTTTTAGAAACATTGGCATATGATTTGGACAACAAGTATGAAATCCACCATATATTCATTTCCAAATCAACTTTTTCCAAATATATTGAAGTGGACGAGGTCTACAGAAAATTACTCAAGAAATCTATCCCTAGTGAACAACGTTGGGATTAATTATGCAAGTTACTGGAGTAAGCATATGACTTGGTTGTACAACTCAGCATCAATAACACAACAAGATTTGAAGGGCCAGCTATTCAGTAGCTTCACTAATCTAGTGCCAGCAATTCGAGCAGTTCCAATTTTCCTAAATTTTTGTAACAGTTAGATAGATTATATTTAGGAATTCCTAAAATACATCCTAGTCAGTTTTGACGGGATATTTTCTAAATAAATTATAAATACTTCTCTTTTTGAAGCATGAAGGGTTGATATTTTCATTCTAAAACATTATTATACTTTTCAAATGATGGGATGATTAGTAATAAAAAGGAAATTCTTCACAAGATTCACTTGTTGGACTATTTGGTGAAGTGCTTCTCTCATTGTCTATGTTTTTAATTCTTTGATTCCATGCTTATGTTTTTCTAAATCTGAATTATTTTACAGAAAGTTGATGAATAGAATTTGTTGAAAAATACACTATGATTCTAGCCATGGATAATTTGAATGTTTTCTTCTGATATCATGTTAAAGAATTATTAACTGCTCTTTAACTTCAATTAAAATTATATCTTTTCTTCTATCACACTTCACTTAAACATAAAGGATCCAGTTATTTCAGCTACCTTTCCCTGTGAAGCTCCTTTGAAAATATGAGATAGATCCTTGTTAAGTTTATATACTCCATAGCCCAATGGAAGTTTCAGGAATTTAGTCAACCAAAATAGTTTAAAAATCAAACTCCAAACTCTCATAACTATCCTAATATCTAAACACAACAAAGTTAATTTTGATAGAGAGATCCCTCTCTAAAACTGATGGGGCTAGATCCCAGCTTCCAAAGTGTTTTTGTGGTTGCCCCTATGGTTCTCTTTTGCAACCTCGGAAAATTAAAGAGTGCTAACAATTTGGGCAATTGAGAATTAGATCTCAAAGGTTTGAAACCTCATAAGTGTTGTATGTCTATATATCATTAAATTGATGCATACCTTGAAAATAGAATTCAAATGGGGATATGCATCTCATTTCATCCCGTTAAACCCTTATTAGAAATAATCACAATGATGCTAGTACATTCTAGATTGTTAGTCACAGTCAATAGAAATTTAATAGTTGGTGGTATTTGGAAAGGTTTAGGTAGAAAATAAATAGAGTTGGTGCAATTCCTATAGATTCTCTGGTTGGATTGATGTACAAATTGTCGTAACTTGAATGCAATCATAAAGGCTTATGTATCAAGTCTTCATTTTTGATATGGTATTAGAGCTAGTGGATTTTAGATCAGGAGTGTTTGTACGTGTGAGGAGTGTCTACAGTCAAGTGTGTGTGTTGAGCGTGGGTCATGAGGTCTCATTGGTGGTCGGTCTGTGTGTGGTTGTTGTTGTAAATCAGGATGTGAGTGTTCTCCTCTTGTAATAAAATCATGAGAGTGGAGATTCAACATCAAATGATAATCGTTGTCATGTGCATGTGCATGTTCATGTAAGAGAACATTTGTTGTTTGTGGACCCGTGTGTTGAGTTTCCCACGGAGTCCTGCAAGGTGGATTGGACCATATTTCTAGTAGAGGACACCAAATGAATTGAAGAGGTGAATGAATTGAATGCATGTGCAAGGAATCTCTTCTGATCGCTGAGAGCAATGTGAGGATTGACTAATTGTTATTGTGGAGTCAAGAAAATTGTGTGCCTATTGTCATTGTTGTGGATCTGAAGCATGAGAATGTTGTTCCAAGTGTGAAGGAGTGTGGTGTTATAGTGGTCCAATGATTTCGATGATTAGCTGGGACATGAAGCTGAGAACTGTGGATTCTTTGTCATAGAGGTGTGACTAGTGCGATGAGTATTTTGTCATGTGAGAGTGTGTTGTGGACCATGTAAGCATGGTTTGATCATTTGTAAAAAAAAATGTGGCCTATTTTCATTGGGAGGTTGTAGTTTCAACTACGTTCTTTTGTTTTCTCTGCATCTGGAGCATGCAGTTTGGTTTTGAGGCTTACTGGGCTCGATGATGTGAAGGTCTCCTGGAACTCTAAGGAAGATGATTTCCCTTTGGTGAAGTTTGTGTATTTTGCGTTGTGAGAGTCGATCTCCCACGAGAGTGCTGGACACGGAAAATTTGAGGGGCGAATTTACTCCATTAGGTGAAATTAAGGGGTTTTAAATTTTTAGTGGGCGAATATTTTGTATCATAGTAAATTTTTACAAATCGCCTCAAATTTATTTTATAAAAATATTAGGTATGGAGGTTAGCCCACCTTATTTTAAGGGAGAGGGTAAAAAGGTAAATTTAGCCCTTGAAATTAGGAGTTACAACCTCCCATTCGCCCTAATTTTCAAGAATCGGTTTATTTAAGTGAATCCTATGGGCCAAATACCATATTTATAAAATAGATATGGTAAATTAATAAAAATATAAATAAATGAGAGATATGGTAAATAAATAAAACATTTTTTGTATTTACTCCATAAGTCACCTTATATACATGCAAGGGTGTAAACAAATAAAAATATAAATAAAGTGGAGGTATGGTAAATAAATAAAACCTCTTTTAATACTTACTCAAAAGGAATGGTAAATAAATAAAAATGTAAATAAACTAGAGGTATGGTAACTCAATAAAACCTCTTTTTATATTTAGTCCATAACCCTCTTTCTATTTATGAAGGCTCAAAAAAGAGGTTTTATTACCAAAAAGGAAATTAATCTACATGTGAATTATGCTAATAAGCAATTTAGATTGGGAGAGACGTAATTAAATTTTATTATTTAATTGACGATTTCCAATTAAAATAATAATGAATATACATTTAAATATTCATATATTGATTGGAAGGCTTCTCACAATGGTCACTTATTTCAATTATATCCCCTTCAAGCCTTTGGGATACCTAATACTTTTATATATAATATAGTTGAGGCTTGCTACTTGTTGGCATGTTGGGGTAAATAAAGTTTATGTGTTTTTTTTTTTTTTTTTTATCTCGCAGTTGAAGGCTATGGAATAAGAAAGAAATTTGATAACTTGAAAAAATTGGTAGCTTGACAAATGTTGTAGAGAAAAGATTAATCTCTCCTACCTCGACAAAACTCATGGTCAATATCAACACCTAGAAGAACTTTGTTGTGGAATATTATCAAAACTAATAGAAGTATATGAAAGACTGTATTGTAAGAACCTTGACAAATACGACTGTTGAAACTTGGAACATTATTTGTAGGAAGAGAAAATTATGTTTCTTCTTTCCAAACATGTATGCTAGTATATTACAGTTTAATGAATATGTTTTCTTACTATCATATATGGTTTCATACTTTAACAAAACATTCGCCAAGACTTCACAATGTTTTATTATTCAGTTTAAGATTTGCCAAGATCTTACAAGATTTTATAATTCAATGAAAGATTCTCCGTCATTGTACAAGATAATATAATCTGGTGAGAGATTCACCAAAAAAAATTATATATACATATTATATTATTGATAAAATCGCCTCCCATTTTTCTTATGTATCATGGGGATTAGCCTATTTATTATACATATAAATTTAGGTTGGTTCTTAAAATTTTCGCTAGTGGTGGAAGTGCACATGGGAATGTCATGGAAGAGAAGAATAGGGCGAGATATAGAGAGCTAGAGGGAAAATATCACAAGCCTATTTTTGAGGTTGTTTTGTGCTTGCTTTAGTAATCTTTATTGGTGTTTTCATCCACCTAGATTTTGTTGTTGGAGTTCTGGAAAAGGGGTGGTGAGACTAACTAATCACAAAAGTCAATAAAGACTTGTCAATTTTTTTGAGTGGTACTGTTTGAGCTACTACATTGAGCCCTATGTAGAGGTGTTGTCGAATTGGTTGCATGTGGGGGAAGTTGCTACCACAATTTCATCTCGTAGTCATGTGTGGAGCATTGTGGGAGGAGCCTTTTACCTCCTTATTGTGATTTTTATTTTAAGTTTGTGATCTGGCTTCAAATATGCACTTCTACAGACTTAGTGTACCATAGAGTGGCATGAATGTAAAAGAAGCTAGAGCCACATAGAAGGCCACCAGTCTTGTTGGAGTACAACGAGAAATGGGAGATCTGTTGTGTAGTGAAGATGCAAATTGTGAGAAATTGAGGCCATCCTGAAATTGTCTCGCCTCCATGGTGAGGGCATAAAAGATCTTGATAGTGTGTTCATGAGAAAGAATTTGTATTCTTGATTAGGGAAATTTCTATCAAAAGGAGTAACTCACTATGTTTGGTGTGTGTTGGTTTTTGTGAACCAAAGGAGCCAGTCATGGCTTTAGAGCTATTGCGGGTTGCATTAGTGAAGGCCTGAATTGGTGTGTTTGTTGCAGTTTGTATGAATGTGGTTAAGGAACAACCAGATTATGTGAAGTGGTGATTGAACCTGTCATGATTGAAGTCGACATGATAGTGTTGCATAGTGAAGTGATTTTCTTGGTTGGTTGTTTATCGTCCAGAGAGGAGACTGCTAAATGTGGAGAAGCGCAACAATCCATTAGGAGGAGGTCCATTGCATTGACGCTACACCACAATATTGCATTCAAAGGAGAATTCGTGAATGACCTCGAAGGATTATAGAAAGTCATGGACTGGGAGTGATACTACAATGACCATCAGCATTCTTGAAGCTGAATTGGTGAGACTGCATGTGGTGAAAATCATAACATGGAGGCATAGCCAAATGTTTGAGATGTTGTGCGGCTAGAATTTGTGTGTAAGCCTAGAGCCAATGTGGAAGAATGGCCAACGTGTATGGTTGGCTCATCCTTGTGTGTGAGGAGTGTCTTGTGATTGAGTATTCACTTCTTATTGTGTGGGCACTGCGTGGGCGGTGATTCTTTGCAGAAACCTCTATTAATTGAACAAACTGGTGCACATATTGTGCCATAATATCCTTGTGGCAATTATTGGCCTCGACTTGCATTTAGACATATGGTTGGTTGCATGGAAGTGATGCGTTGTTGTTAAGAAAAATTGGAGAAAAGTAATTGTTTGGTGCGTTAAATCACCATTGCTTTGTGAAGAGCCTAAGGCATGTGAAGCTATAAATTAGAGTAAAGTGTTGAAGTCTACCTTGCTTAGAGAACTGATGGATGAATGAATTGAAGAACTTAAATTTAAATATGATGATGAAATTTTTTTAAGTCAATAATGGTTACAAATTCTACAGGAAAAGAAACTCATAGATAAACCATTCAATGGAGCGGTAACCTATGTTGAAGATGAATTGGATGAGCAAAATGAGACTACATATAAATATTTGGCAAAGAAAGATGGATAAATTTGGAAAGAATATAAATTATAATGATTGTGTAAATCTCACTAATGTTTATGAGTGTGTAGGTATTGGTAGCAGCCACGAAGAAGCAACAGAAAAAGAAGAATATAACTCAATTGTAATGTCAATTGAATAATACTTAAAAAAACTCAGTGATGGAAGTGAACGTGTTGAAAAAGGAGTTAAAATGAATTGGCATCATCCTAGTTGTAAAAAGGAGCAATATCCAGTGTCCATGATCAGGAGTAATAAGAAGAAAGAATTTTGAAGCAACAAGTACAAGAAAAAGTTTCATCATTATACAGTAGCAAGGAAAGTCAAAATCAAATATTTGAGTCATGTTTGTAAGTATAACTAAGACTTAGACTAGTAAAAAAGTTAACATTTACGTCGTAATTAAGGGGAGGTGTTAGAAATAATGACGCTAGTACATTCTATATTGTCAGTCACAATCAATAGAAATTTAATAGTTAATGATAGTTGGCAAGGTTTACCTAGAAAATAAATAAAGTCGATGCAATCCCGATAGATTCTCTAGTTCTCTAGTTGGATTGATGTATAAATTGTTGTCTATTGAATGCAATTGTCAAAAATTCTTTGTCTAAGTCTTCATTTCTGATAACCATACCCCTTAATCAAGAATTCATTGGTAGCAACCGTAGTTGTTAAAACTTATTTCCTCGGAAATAATCGCTGCATTTTTTTAAAATCTTTTTGAACTTTGAATAATGAGCATTTTGATTTAACGTGAAGTGAAATATCTATAAGATAAAAATTATGAGAGATGTTGAGTATTAATAGTCAAATTAAAATGATATGGTTTTTTTTAAATGAATACATAATTATTGCAAATCAATGTTTGGTGGAAGAGAAAGATGCCCAATGTTGATTTAAAAGTACTGGTTTTTGTGTTCATGTTTGTAATTTGATTAATTGGGAAGTGTTGAACTTTTGCTAATATTTCAGAATTCATGGAGCTCAAGTCTTGTAGTCTTGTTGTCAATCATTATCTTTGCGATTACACAAAAATATTATATTAAATTAGGGAACTCAAGCGCAAATTAAATTAATTTAAATTGGAAGTAGAATGCATGGTCGATCACGTTGGAAATAACATGAAAATGCGTACAAATTAAATGAATTGTAAGCATGCTCAACCACATTGGAAATAGCACAAAGATTACATTGCATTGTCCCACTGAAAACAGACTCAGAAGGTGCCCTACGTGCTACTGAGATTTTTGTGAATAACTAAGCCTCACATAAGTTGTATATTCACACTACAAAATTTTTAGATGAATGAAAGGGGATTGACTCTCTTAGTTTGGAAATTTTCATGGCTTGTTCGATCTCTCAAATATTATTGTCAATTTTGGGCTTTAGACTGAGAGTTTTCTATAAAGGAAAAACTATCTAAGACCTTAGAATCCTATGAAAAATCATTGTTTCTAGCTTGGCTACTTTATTATCCTTGCAATTATTTATCTTGAATTTTTAGGAAAAACATATTTGAATTTATAAGCTATGTTCTAGAAGGGTTCAAGTGCTTTTGAATATTAATGTTTATTTTTTCTGTTGCAAGATAGGATTTGTTACAGGAAGTGTGTTTATATGGTTTTGAATATTAATGTTTATTTTTTCTGTTGTAGGATAGGATTTTTTACAAAAAGTGTGTTTATGATGGGTAGATAGGTTTTCTAACAAACTTAAAGAGGAGCCCTTTTTTGTAGCTCCTCTAGTTATTTTATGTGTTTTTAATTTTTGGGGTCGGGCCCTATCGTTGAGGTCATCGCCTAGTTGTATTCTAATTATTGCAAGTATTTTGGGGTGTATTTTGTAAATATATGTCCACTATCACACACACACACACACACACACACATATATATGAAGGTGTTCTAAAGAAAGAATATTTTTCATATATAACTCTAGCCTCAGTGTGTACAAAGCAACGTCGAATTTGTTAGTAAATAGAGGCATTTTCCTCGTATATTTTAATTGATGTTTGTATAAGGAATAAATGACCTAATCTTCCTTGCATTTTGCATCTCTTTAACAGTTAAATTCAAACAGATAATTTGTATTGCAGTTTAATTATATTTGAAACAAAACAGTTTTATGTATCCTTCTTGCATTTAGTGATCTTTCATTCAAAAATCATTATGCTCAATGTGATTGGGAGAATAATTTCTTGAAAGTTGTGTTTAAATATTAATATTTTGTTTTCACCTATCATTTTGAGTGTTGTACTATCATAGTGGAATTTTTGTTCCTACCACTCGTTGAAATTGACATTTATGAAGGGAAGGTTGTGCATCGTACATGTGTTATCATGGTTATTGGGGTTGTCATTTGTTGTTTTCAAAAGTGTTGGATCCAACTTGAAGAGATTTAGTAACCAATTACATAACTCCCTTTTATCATAAGGAAAAACATTTTAATATATGACATGGTCAAGGACTAGGATCACAAGAAATATTAATTTCACTATGTAGACTGTGAAATGGTCGTGACACACTGAAAGAAACAGGGTTCATTCTATCTTGGATAACCACTTTTCCTTGTTGATTGAGGAAAAGACTCCTTTGAAACTCCATTAAAATCTATTTCCATTAAATTCAAAGGGAAGAGGAGCAAAAACACACTTTTAACATCTTCAGAGAGTTCAATGAAGATGTTGACCTAATGTCAAAGTAGGCTGTCTCTGAGGATCCAAGCTCGTTAATGTTTAGAATTTGTAAGGATTTCCATGGATGGGGTGGAAATCATGCTTTCACCAAAGAGTGTAGATACATAGAAAAATGTTTAAGTGCAACACTCTGCTATATTGGACTGTTCGATAAGGTAGTATCATATTGAGGTGGTTTTTTGACCCTTTTCCAAGCAGATATTCCAGTATGTTTTTCCCAAAATTTGGGAAGAAATTAGGAAATTTGTAGTTTGAAGTTGTTGAACAGTCTATATAAATTGAGTGCTCCAAGGGTTTTCTAAAGTGTTGAATCTACTTTTTCATTCAAAAATACCATTTAAATAATGAAATGTTATGATCTCACGAAGAATCATGTCACCTGATTCCAATGAAAAGGCCAAAAATCACCTTATTATACTACACCCATAGAGTTGTTGTTGGTGATGACTTTATTTTTGATGTGTTGTCTCGATGTGTGATTGAAGAAGCACCATCCTCTTAAATCATTGGTGTCATTGTATTTGTTATGGACATAGCCTATAAGCTTTAAAACATGAAAAATGAAAACTT
Organism: Pinus taeda; assembly: GCA_000404065.3. NCBI lineage: Eukaryota > Viridiplantae > Streptophyta > Pinopsida > Pinales > Pinaceae > Pinus > Pinus taeda. The sequence goes on from APFE030124584.1 coordinate 29,644, forward strand.
ATTATTATTTTAATGGAAAGGTGATGCTTTTTATCTTTGGAAAAAGGAACTCTTTCCATTGTTTTCTTAGAAACGCAAAACGAGAGATTGCATTGTAGTATCCAATCTTGACAAAGAAAAAAACAATCTTTCATGTCAAAACTAGATATTCTTTAATTTTTAGGTAGTGTTGTGTTATGTTTTTTTAATCTAAGAATAGCCGAGAAATACAATTGGAATTTGCAAATTGTACTCAAATCTATTTTATGAAGTAGTTGATAAATTTAGATTTTAGTGGAATCATCTGAATGTTATGTCATAGAATTCTCCACTATGTAAAAAAAATATTTAGCTCAAAACACAGACATCTATTCTTTAAAATATTTAAAAACTGAAAGTAAAACGTGTATTCTTGAGTGAAATTTGGAATCCCTAAATACAATGAACAATTACTAAAACATTTGTGGAAATTGTGGACCACCCCTCTAGTGCATATATTAATAAGCTTTGTATCATTTCAGAAAGTGTTGATAGTCTGTCAAAAAACTTACCAATCCATAAATCTACGAAAAGTGTTCACAATCTATCAAAAAAATTACCAATCCATAAATCCTCTTAGCTCGAGCAAATTATATAGGCTTAAACAATTCATGATTTTTTTTTTATGAATGCAAGTTATTTTGACACCAAAAAGCCCAAATATTATAGGGATTGTCTTGCAAGCTCACATTTATTCATATTGTCTTATTGGTGTTACAAGTGATCTTATTATATTAGTTTCAAATGTTGGAAATGAAATATTTTCCTTAGTCTACACCAAATAAAATATTAACCACAATTTAATGAGCCACATCCTTCATATGAGGAATACAGAGAAACCATTTTAGAAAAAACATCAAGATGAAATTCATCAAGGCCTGAAAGAAGGCAATGCAAGAAATAACAACAATGAGAAAAACATAGATGGGTCTCACATCCCATGCATCAATTATTCTTCAGGGGAGGTTTATGAAAAGGGGCTCTCAGCGCCCATTATGAATATTCTTGGAAACCCTGGTTTTGTGGTTACTTTGCCTTCCATTAGGAGTGTTTTCACAAACAAGGCCATTCAAAATCATCCCACCTCAATAAACGTTCCTTCATTGGATCAAAATAGTTCTGACCAAAAATTTGATGGCTCTCAATGTGGTCCCCAATCTCATTATGTAGAATGAGATGTACATGAAGGTTCTGTAAGGGAGAAATCATGCTTTGTTTTTGTTGATAATTTGAAACGACCAAAAAAAAAGGAAAGGAAAAAGTTGAAGTGGTTACACGTCCAATTAGACTCGCTTGGTATGCCATAATTTTATATTTGAGTTAATTTATTTGTTTTTGTTTATTATATTACATTGAACTATATCCATAATGAATATACATCATTAAGTCAAAGTTTCATTATATAGGCTATCCATTCTTACATGGCCCAAGTGAATCGACATATCTGTGTTGGCTCCTATCTTAAGAGAATCTGCCCCTTTCCTAAAATATGCAATCTAATCTAGACTATCAATTGTGATTTCAGCCAAAAGAAATGGGTTACTATTTCAATGAAATTGGCCTTTTCTAAAAATGGAAATGCCAAAACATCTTATGATATTCAAAACGTCTCTACCTTCTAGTCTGACCATCCATTTGCCTATGTTTTTGCCTTTTTTTTTTTTTTTAATTGTGGTAGTAAACTGAGTGATGTATTGTTATGTGCTGAAACATTTAATGGAATTCCTTCACTTTATTAAAAGTCGTGATAACAACCTAAATTAAATGAAATAGTATCCCCTTTAGAAGTTGTAAAAATTTTCATTTTCCTTAAATAGAATACCTTTTTCACTCCTATGATGTCCCAAAAAATTCTTCCTACCATACTTCCATCTGTCTGTTATATTTTCTTTCTGAATATTATCATAGCTAGATTGATATGTGCATGTAGTGCATGTGCTTTAAAAATGTTTAATGAACATCTTAACACTGGTTAAAGAAAATTTCTTTCACTTCTATGGTGTCTTAAACACTTCTTCCTACGTGATCTTATATCTGTCTTATTTTTTTGTCTCTATGATTATTATCATAGCTAGATTGATATTTTGTTTTGCTGCATGTGATTTAAAAAATTAATGAAGATCCTAAGATTTTTATTAAAGATGTAATTTCCCCTAAATTAAATGGATTAGTCTTCCATTAAAAGTCACATGACGTAGCCTTAATTAAAAAAATGTTTGAAAACCTTATGGTGTCCCATACATATACCTGTCTAACTATCCGTCTGTTAGGGATGTTTTCTTTTGAATATTGTCATAGTTCAATTGATGTGTTGTATTTTCCATAAAAATAAGTTCTTGTACATCTTATGGCATCTCAATTTCATGTACTTGCCTGTATGAACATCCATCTATTTTAGTTTTTTACGTCTAGAATATTTTCATAGCCCATTTGAACTGATGCTCCATTTCATGTGGAAGCAGACTAGGCTAGTGCTTTGACTATGTTGTGCATATTTACTATTCTTTTTGGAATGCAATTTGGAACAAATTACTTTGTAGTGTCTAAAATTAATTTAGGTCGTCTAAGTCCCACTTTACTAGCGTGTTTAAGTTGTGAATGCTTCTCAAATATCACGTGGTTCCATGGATTTTAAACCTGAAAATATTTAATCTTTTATAAGTGCCGTAGCGACAACACTAACCTATGGAATTTGACGCTATTTGTGGATAGTTGGGAATATGAATATGAAAAATATGTTGCTAAAAAACTAATTTCATTGAGAGGAGGAAACTAATGGGTTTGTGATTTTGTCAAACAGATATGCATTGATATTTCTTTCTCTTCAAAAAATATGATTGGTTCTAACTTGTTTTGTCTGACAAATATTTGAACAGATGAAAGTAAGTGAAATCAAAAAATGCATTAATATTTATTTTTTAAAAAAAGGTGGTTATTTCTAACTGGTTTTTTTGGGTAAGTTTATGATTTCACAAAGGCTTGAATAGATGAAAGAAAGTGGAACCCAAGAAATCACAATGGAATTCAGATTGCTTGCTGCATCAGCACATGGATTAGAAGTAACGTTAGATTTCTTATCAATTTTGTGGAAGGAATTCACAATGTCAAACATATAGAAGGTTGGGAGTTGTGCTGAAAAGATTCTACAACTTCTTGGATTTGCAAGAAACATGATGATGCATGTACAATTCAGTTCCATGCTAAAAAGAACAAGCATATTTTTTAGGTTGGCTACTTTACTAACCTTGCCATTATTTAGCTTGAATTTCTAGAAAAAAAAATTGAATTTATAAGCTATGCTTTAGAAGGGTTCAAGTGCTTTTGAATATCACTCTGAAAAAGCCTAAAAATTACGTTGTTTATTTTTCCCATCATAGGATAAAATTTGTTACAGAGATTGTGTTTATGATGGGTAGATAGGTTTTCTAACAAACTTAAAGTGGACCCTTTTTTTAGCTCCTTTGGTTATTTTATGTGTCTTTATTTTTTTGGGGTCTATCGTTGAGGTTATCACCCAATTGTATTCTAAATATTCCAAGTCTTGTAGGGGTGTATTATATAAATGAAGGTATTCTCTGATGCATATATATGAATGTGTTCTAAAGAAAGCATAGTCTGCGTATGTAACTTCAATGTCAGTGTATATTGAGAAACAAAAAATTTCTTAATAAATAGAGGCATTCTCCTCTTATATTTTAATTTATATTTTATTGTAGTGACTGCAACACCCTCCAAAATTTTGGCTTGCATCCAATTTCATAGCCTTCTTTGGGTTCTTCATTGATGTTTTCAAACACTCGGGCTCATTCCATGAGCTCATGTTGAGTCTTTGCACCCTCCTCACTTGACCATTCATCAGACATCTATTTCATGTTGGTCACATTGTCATGCTTGTAGCCATGTTCTGGCTATGCACAAGGTATGTCTTCATGTGTAAAAGTTGTATTCACTATGTAAACATCCGTCGCACTCACACACAGAGTTGTTTGCATTGTCATGCAAGTGTCATTGTGATCGTTCAACAATATATCACAAGTATCGTGCTTGTTGCTCACATCGTTAGTCAGTCACACTGAGTGTATGTTGTCTTGATAGTTCAAGGTGTCTCGTCTTCAAGTCATTTTGAGTGTGTGTTCAGAAGGTAATGCATGTATGAAGTCACTCGTTTACACACTTAGTCATTTTGCTGAAGCTATGTCAACTAGACCTCCCTTGAGATGCACTGCGTAGTTTCAACCCTCAGTGAACATGTACTTCTACCCAGAATTGTGTAGAGCTTGAGGCTACCTCCCAAGAAGTCTGCACTGCACAGTCTTAGAATCGACTCGATTGTCTGTCACCTAGAATAACACAAAATTTTCCTAGCAAGTCATCTCAATCTATGCTACTTGCAAGCAAATTAGCCAAGCCTCTAGCTAGTCAACTGGAGAGTCTGACTCGGGAGTGAACCCGGGCCTCCTCCAAACAATTGCTACACAAACATGCTAGATAGACATTCGTTGCTTGTCACTGCACTTCCCTCAAAAGTTTCTCAGTTTTTCCAGCTAGTCACCCTGTCAGCTGACCTGCTGCTCCTTCTGAAAACTGCGTAGTTTTCATGAGAAGTCTCCTAGTTTCCCAACATCCCGCTTATATAAGAAACTGCGTATAGATTTCTAGTAGGCCAGTCTCTGAGATCTGCATATTTTTTTCCAGCAGTCTCCCTAGCCCCCTGCCAGCTCCCTAGAGAAATTGTGCATTTTTCACTGTGAGTCTCCCTCTGCTGCCTGCACTGTCTCCTTGAAGAAATTGCACATGTTTTCCCTCAAGACAAGCCATATTTCATAAAAAGTGACTGCTGATCTAGGTTTCCCATCTCAGCCTCCTAGTGTTCTTTATACAGTTTTCATGGACAGTGCCTAAAGCCCACATCCGAGCTTGAAATGTGCTCTACCTAGTTTTAAAGCCTTGTCCTCTGCCCTGGTCATCTGCATCCAAAAGTGAAAATAATGCATCATTGTAGACTAGGAGATTTCTGGATTTGATGTCATCTCATCATGAGTGATTGCAAATACAGGTACATCGATGAGACATGGCGTGAGGATGAACGTGATGAACAAGGAGCGCATGCAAGGAAACTTGTTTGTGAATGGATGAATAGATGGAGCATGCCAAGTACAATTGAAGGGGAGACATGCACATGAAACATCAAGTAAACACCAAGACGATCGAAGACTCCACACACCTTACCATGTGGAGGTGAAGCTATGATACACCAAGAGAAAATCCATCACTTGGTAGCACTGCAGCTCCACATGCACACCACTAGCAGCATGAACATACTAGCTTTTTCATGTCGATTCATGTCATGAGTCATCTCGACCACGACTCTACTGTGGGCCATAATGTTGTAATCAATGTAATGTAACGTGGAAGTACAAGATATCCACATGTAAATATGAAGAGTTATGTAAAGTTGAAGAGTCATGTAAGTCAAACAGTCACGAGGGAAGTCGAACAATCACAAAGACTAGTTTTACCCTAAATACCCCTCATTTGTACATGAAAAATACTTTTCACCTTGGCTATTTCCACATAGCCTTGAGAGTTTGTAATCTTTTCTTTGAGGAGCGAGTAGTGGCTCTAATGCCTCACTATCATGGTTAGTGATATAATGGTGTACGAATATATATATTTGAACTTTCACTTAATTCAAAATCTTGTTAACAGGCCAACACGTTTTCACACATGTATTTTATTCATTTGTAAAACTATTCTTTGGATGCTTATAATGAACATTGCTTTAACCTATATTAATACAGCTAAACCATTTTAGTTGTTTGAGTACATATGCTATTGGAAATGTGTTGTGTCAGTTGTTAGCATTTTTCTTGCTTGTGTGGACTATTCCACTGGACACTCCATAGACTCATTTTCGTAAACTTATTATAATGGCCATCACCTTAGTGTGGACTATTTTTTTGGGTGTTATACAGGATATCTATTTTCCTTGTGTTATTGACTCCCTCATCCATGTGGACTACTCTGCGGAAAGCTGTGCATGTCCGATTGTGTTGTGTGTGTCTAGTAGATTTGGGACTATTCCCTTGCAACCTGAGATTCACTTCCACCCTCTCCCTCTGCAGTGAAATAAGTTCGACACAAGCAACACTAAACACTCACCAAGCATGTAAAACTCATTGTTTGAAGACAAAGAAAATCACTCTCACGTGCTAACAAGAAGGAGATAAGGAATATCTTTAAGATAATGGAAACCAGGCTATCATACCCGATGGGACTCCTACACCAAATGGTGTGAGGTCTAGTTGGGTCTTCATAGTGGAGAGGTCCCATGAATGTTGGTGGGTCCAGCACCATCAACATTTATGGCACTAGAAGGAGGGCCAAAAGACAAGCCGAGCCTATTACATCTGGTTGAATCTCTTACCAAATGGATCATACATGATTCTTTCTCTTGGGGTGTTTCTCTCATTTCTTCCTTAATCAACTATCAATACCCGATGAGATTCTTGATCACTTGTCCCTATTAAAGTTTTATGATGAGGAAAAAACATCCATAACCAAGCACATTCCTAATTTTCTTCATTTCTGTGAATATCATGAAATCAATAGTTAAGAGCTTGTTTGCGTACTTTTCTTCCTCACCCTTGAAGGTCATGCTAATCGATGGTGTCATACCGTGCCACTTGCTTCCATCCATTTCCTTCTCACTCTCCTCAAGGAGCTCCATCAAGCCTTTGACAAGTATAACCACCAAGATGTCCATGAAAGAATCTCTCGTTTGAGAATGAAGCCTGGAAAATCAATTGAGGACTTTTCTACCCACTTTCTTCACCTCTGTCATGAAATTCCTGAACAATGTTTGGACCTTGACTTTCTGAACCAAGAGTTTAAATGCTTGGTTCATGTCTCCCAAAATGGTGAACCTCCTAATTTCCCTTCTTCCTCGACTCTTGCGGATCATGAGACCCCTCATTTTGCATAGGAGGAGACCAACACCCCATTTTTTCCTTGTCCTCCTCTCTTTTCAGCCTTGAGGAGGATGACCCCTCGTAATGGTTGCAAAGCTAAGAAATTTGCTTAGAGGGTGCCCCCTCGCAGTGGATGTAAAACTGAGAAATTGGCGCAACATGTTCCCAACCCAAATTCTGAACCGTGTCCCACTCTAGTGGAGGAAATTCCAGAATGGCTTAGAAGGCCTATGGCGAAGAATTATTCCTCCATTCCACAAGAGGAAGTCACCATTCATAACCCAAGTCTCAATTCAGATCTGCATCTCTGTCATCCTCCATCATCTACAAGTCATGGCTGCTTGTATCATGACTCTCTTAATCAATCCACTTCACCAGTCAATTGTGCGCATTCGCTTGATTCTCAAGTCGCTGGCTCAAATTGTGGTCATGTGCAAGGTAGTCTCTTTACACAAGTAGAGGAGAAGAAAGGTGAAGACATAATCAATTCCTCTTTTATGCTGCAAAATGGTTCACATCAATACATTGAGCTTCCATTCTTGATCAATTCTCAATCCGCTAATCTTGGTGAAACATCTTACACAGTTAATTCTTTTGATCAACCTCTAGTCTTGGGTTGTTATCATTCCCATGATTCCGTATGTTGTGATGAACTCCCAAGAACATCATGTGATATGATGTTCTCTCATGTATACTCTAAATTAGATCTATAATGCTCACTGGTCAAATCAGATGTCCATATCGAAACTTCCTTTTCACCTCACTTGCACGTGTGTCCCACCATTCACAACACATATACATGTGACTGAGATACTCCATGTTCTCTTTATTTTTCATCTGATGAGTTAGCTCCTCAATTGACACAAGGCAATGAGGTTGTCCATGATGAAAACAATCTCAAAGAAAATGACTCTTCCCACTCATCATCATCTTGTGTGTTGCATGAAGCATGAAGACAACTCGTCAAGTCAGCTTGTTGAAGCTAAAAATTTTGATGATGCCTATGACAGAAATGGTTGCCATCCTAAGAGTTGTTTTCAAATCAGAAACACCAACCATCCTCAAGTCATGCATGATCTGGTTCACATCTCAAAATGTAAATTTTCAATTCCAGAAAGTTCCAGGGCGTGCCAGGGACTCGAGGCACTTCAACATCTGTTGATGGTTATGTCAAAATCTCGCGACTCTGGTAGGCCCATTGAACATAATCAAATCTAGTTTCTCACGCACAATCCGTCTATTTGCATGGTTGCACTCGACATGGATCCCCGCATAAAAAAATATTTACTATTCCATGTGTGATATTTCAAAATTTCAAATTTTCACTAATGACTGAATCCATAATTCTATTATAGTGTGTCTGTCTTCATGCACTTATCTTACATCCAAATCGGGTTGGGAGTGTCTGTCTCTCATGAAATCATGGAACTGTGAAGTTGATCATCTCAAAGACTATCTTTGTCTAGAAGCATACTTATCAGAGGTTTTATCTCATGATCAACTCCTTGGTCTTCTTGTGAATCTTACGCTTCAAATCTTCCCGCTCATCACACAAGCAATTTCCCTATGTGATGATGAGCACACAATCTATCATGCAAATCAAGTTCCTCCCATTTCACTACACCCAAATTGGCTTCACATAGTCACATTGCTGGCATCCTTCCTACATTCCATTGATGACCATGATGCTTGTGTAGATTTTCACAAGTTGCAGGTGATTTTTTTATCATATCTAGCGCACAACGAACTTGGTTCCATCATTCACAACATTCACAAGATTGCTAAAAAATCTTCAATGTTCATGTGAAACTGGGAATATGTCACCTCGACCAACTCGTCTACTATTTCTTCTATCTTTGGTGACTATCATGTAGTTTATCATTTTCCCAACAATGCATTCAATGACATTCGCTTCACACACTATCATCTTCACTATGTAACATATTTCTCCTCATAATTCTATCAAGTAGGTGAAGAACTTCGATTTGCAATGAAGGCTATGACAAGTCCTCATTGTATTGACATGACCAACAAGAATGATCAGATCCCTCTATTTGTACCAAATTCACATTGTGATCCCCTGTCTCGAATCAGAAACCCATCTTATCAAAGATCATGAGTCTTTCAAAATAGCAATAATGGATTTTATGATCCAACCGTTGAATGGATGGAACAATCTTACTTGGTGAGTCATGTTATAGGTAATAAGATTCATTCATTCCTCGCACTCGCCAAGAAAATTGGTGCAGAAGAACACACACTCTCAAGAGACCTTCGAGTTTTGTTGAAAAAAGCATGTCACCAAGAGGTAAGCATGTATGTTGGGTGGTTGTGACACATCATTCTTCCCACATGCGAGACCTTCTCTCTCGTGTGCAAGTTTGTCAAGCTTTTGTATTTTCTGTTGCACATTATTTTTTATCTTTTTTAATCTCTTGTATTTTTGTGGTTGCAGGTTAGGTACGCCTACGGTGTCTTCACTAGAAATTTCATTTCACTTAACCTTGACAGTTTAGTGTAGGAGTAGGAGTAGTTTTTGCTTTCTTGCTTGTCTTTTCTTTCTAGTTTGCATGTTTCTTTGCTTTGTGACATGGCCTGGTTTGTTTGCTTGCTTGCTTTGCTTGCTTGTTGTATTTTCACTTTACTTTGATATTTTTGCTTCCCTTTATTTTGTTTTCTTAGTATCATGTTGTTTTTTGTTTTTTTAATAAGTTCCGCCCTCTACTAAGTTCTAGGTTTTGAATGAGTGTGTGGCTGAAACCTAAAGATTCTTGTGACACTGCAGCACTTGGCTAGTCTTGAGTTTGTATTCTTTGTGCTTGGTTATAACCTTCGGCCAATGAATTGTTGATGGAAAATACTAGCCGTTTTCAAGGGAAGCTTGGGTCCAACCATAAAACTTGTCCACACTGGAAACCCCATGCATATCCTCAACCTTCTTCTCTATATCTTCAAGCTCATCAAACCAGTAGAAATAGAGAAGGGTAAATATAAACAAGAAAACCTATGTCAGAGGTCTTACATGCTTCTATGAAGGAACAACCTCTTTTTCTCTCAATAATTCAAGATACCTCTCCTGCCCCAAAAACAAGTAAGTGCCTATGCATAGTCCTCTTAAAAAATACAAAGGTGAAAGAAAAGAAGGGCTTCTTGTGCCAAGAGGTGAAGCATGCAACTCCACCGGGGTAATGACTAGGCTCATTGGTGGTGGATCAATGCATGTGTTCCTGCATGATTCCTCCAGGGTACTGTCCAGGCCTTCTGGTAGCAAAGAAACACCAGAGATGAAAACTTATACTCTGAAAATTTTAAACTTGCGAGCCAAACTATCCTTCCCGATTTGAAAAGACTATGAGAAAGATAAAACTTGTTGTTGTTTTTGACTGAGTTGGAAAAAGGTGCGCCATGTCTGTCCACGGGGTAAGTGGGGAAGCTGAAGTAACTTTCACAATGATTCAATACTCCCTGAAAGACCAAGGCCCTATGTTATCAATGGACCAAAATAGAGAAGCTAGAGTCTAACCAGTGAGTCATCAAGTGTTGTGGTGGCTGCAACGCACTCCAAAATTTTGGCCCACATCAAATTTCAAATCCTTCCTTGGATTTTTCCTTGATGTTTGTAAGCACTTAGGCTCATCCCATGAGATTTTGTTGAGTCTTTTCACCCTCCTAACTTGACCATTCATCGAACATCTATTTGCATGTTGGTCACATTGTCATGATTGCAGCCATGTTTTGGCTATGCATAAGGTCCATCTTAGTGTGTACAAGTTGTATTCGCTATGTAAACATCCATTGTACTCACACACAAATTTGTATGCACTGTTTCACAAGTGTTTTCATGGATGTTCAATGATCTATCACAAATGTCATGATTGTCACTCGCATTGTCAGTTAGTCAGACTGAGTGTATGCTCTCTTGATAGTTCAAGGTGTCATGTCATCAAGTCATGTTGAGTGTGTGTTCACAAGGTCATGTATGCACAAAGTCACTTGTTCACACACTTAGTCATTTTTCTGAAGCTATATTGATTGGTCCAACCCCAACAATCAAACCTCTATTGAGCTGCACTGTGCAATTTCAGCCCTCAGTGAACATTTATTGCTACCCAAAATTACACAGAGCTTGAGGTTGCCTCCTAGGCAGTCTGCACTGCACAATCCTAGAATTGAATCGAATGACTGTCACCCAGAACAACACAAAATTTTTATAGTAAGCCATCTCAATTTGTGTTTCTTGCAAGTAGATCAACCAAGCCTCCAACTGGTCAAATGAAGAGTTTGACTGGGAGTAACCCCGGGCCTTCTCCAAAAATTTGTGTGAAAGCTACCAAGCATGCCCGCTTCTTCTGAATGGAGAAACTACATAGACATGCCAGGCAGACACCCGTTGCCTGTCACTGCATTGCCCTCAAAATTTGCATAGTTTTTCTAGCCAGACACCCTATTAGCCGACCTACCTCTCCTCCTAAAAATTATACAGTTCTCATGAGTAGTCTCCCAGCTACCTAATATACTTCTCAGCTTAGAAACTACACGGGGATGTCTAGCAAGCTACCCTCCCAAATCTGCACAATTTTTTTCAGTAGCCTACTGCCAACTCCCCAGAGAAATTGTGAAGTTTTTGCTAGCAACCTCTCGTAGCCCACTTCCATCCCCCCAGAGAAATTGTGTGGTTTTCACTACCAGTCTCCCTTTGTTTCCTACACTATCTCCCTGAAAAAATTGTCTAGATCTTACCTCCAGCCGAGCTAGATCCTGCATACAGTCACTACTAACCTGCCAGTGACCTCTACGTAGCTTTCATGGATAGTGCCTAGAGCTCACATCCCAACATGAAATGTGCTCCGTGTAGTTTCAAAGCCTTTTCCTCTCCCCTAATCATCTGCATCCAAAAGTTAAAACAATGCATCATGGTAGACTAGGATATTTCTAGATTTGATGTTATCTCATCAGGAGTGATTACAAACATAGGTACATGGATGCAACATGGAGCGATGACGAACATAATGAACAAGGAGTGAATCATACCAAGTAGAAGTGATTGAGATACATGCACATGCAACATCAATCAAACACTAATACCATTGAAGACTTTGCACACCTTACCATGCGGAGGCGAAGCTATGATACACCAAGAGCACATCCATCACTCAGCAGCACTGCAACTCGATATGCACACCACCAACAACATAAGCATACCCGCTCTGTCATGTCGAGTCATTTCATGAGTCATATTAGACACATCACTATTGTGGGCCATACTATTTTAATTAATTTAATATAAAGTGGAAGTCCAGGAGACCCACATTTAAATCTGAAGAATCATGTAAAGTTGAAGAGTCATGTAAGTCAAACAGTCATGAGGGGATTCAAACAGTCACAAGGGTCAATTTTACCCTTGGCTATAAATATACTCATTTGTACATGTAAAATACTTTTCACCTTAGCTCCTCCCACATAGCCTTGAGAGTTTGTAATCTTTTTGAGGAGCGAGTAGTGGCTCCAACACCTCGCTATCAGGCTTAGTGATGTAATGGTGTACGAACGTGTCTTAGAACTTTCACTTAATTCAGAAGCATATTAACAGGCCAACACGTTTTCAAAATGTATTGTATTCGTTTGTAAGACTATTCTTTGGACGCTTGTAATGCATGTCACTTTAACATGTATTAAGACAGTTGAACTATTTTAGTTGTTTTAGTACATATGTTATTGGAAATGTGTTGTCTCAGTTGTTAATGTTGTCTTATATGTGTGGACTATTCCACTAGACACTTGAGAGACTCATTTTCGTAAACTTGTTATAACATGTGTCACACTCGTATGGACTATTCCACTGGGTGTTGTACGTGCTATCTATTCATCTTGTGTTTATGATTACCGCATCCCTATGGAATACTCCACCAAAAGCTGTGCATGTCTTGTTGTGTTGTGTGTCTCTAGAAGAGTTGGGACTATTCACTTTCAACCTGAGACGCACATCCACCCTCTCCCTGTGTAGTAAAATAACTTCGACACAAGTAGCACTAAGCACTCACTAGGCACATCAACCTCATTGTTTGAAGACAAAGCAAACCACCCTCATGTGCTAACAAGCAAGAGCTAAGGCATATGTTTATGATAATGGCCACTAAGCCATCATACCAGATGGGATTCCCACACCAAATGGTGTGAGGTCTAGTTGGGACTTCATACTGGGGAGATACCCTAAATGTTGGTAGGTCTAGTACCATCAACATGTTTGTATAAGAAATAAATGACCCAGTCTTCCATGCATTTCACATCTCTTTAATGGTTGAATTCAAACAGATGATTTGTATTGCGTTCTAATTATATTTTGAATCCATATGTTTTACGTATCCTTCTTGAATTTGGTTATATATCATGCAAAAATCACTATATTCAATTTCATTATTAGGGTGAATTCTTTATAATTGTGTTTAAATCCCAATATTGTGTTTTCACCTATGTCATTCAAGCCATCTATTTCAGAAACAAGGGAACTTGAATAACAAGTAAATCAATTTATTAGGTAAGTGGCTGTAATTTTTTTGTTTCATTTTTATAACATTTCTATTGATCATAATGGAAAGAGAGGAAATATTAGGATCATTTGATGTTTTTCTATGGTTTGTTGTTTTGCACCGAAACAATGATGATACTACATTTTCTGGATTAAAGCAACAACATATTGATGCTTTTCTTATTCATTTTTGTATTGAAATTTATATTTTGGGATGGATATATTGTTAGAAACCTTTGGTTTTTTCATTATACTAAACATCGGTGTAGATAACTTAGATTTCTCTCCATTATTTCCAATATTTTAGTGATTTTTTTTCTTGAAGTTGTTGATTTTTTTAGACTTTCTCGAGTTTCTCAGTTCCAAGTTTATACTTACTAATATTTTCCTTGATATTTATAATGAGTTTATTTATGAACCTTTGATGATATATTTCCTGAAAGGAAACATATCTACAACATCGGTTTTATTGTCTGAGGTCAACAAGCTCATAGTTTGTCCCTAGTGTATTATGTTTCTACAACCTTATATTTTTTTTTGTTGTGTATACCTAAAAGAAGACAATGGTATATCTGGTGTTCTTTGGAGAAAGAATATTTAGATATGATTTGTGGTTTTGAAAAGAAGATTTTTCATGACGATGCAGCTTAAGTATCTATTGAAAATAACAATAAGAAATGTTAAAAATACAATCCATAAATTCCAGTTTAAATTTGTCCTTGAATTTAAACTATGAATTAAAATCTATCTCTATTCTCATATCAACTTGTAAATAGTCAATTAATTTTAATTAACTTAGTTAGATTAGGAATTTCAAGTTGTAAGTCTTCCTGAAGTCATTTATATGTTCTCCCTAAGTTTTAGGGGTCTAGGATGAATTTAATTTCGAGTTGTAATTAGATAACTCAATTTACTAAGTTATGTTCAATTAAATTAGTTCCAAACTATCTGTAGAAGTAATAGAGAGTTAACAGTCAGTTGGTGCACTAGTGCATCCACAAGTGTCACTCTAGTTAACTGAAGGATTCCCTCATCAGAAACTCATACATGTCGATTCTGAGAAAGACCCAGTTGAGACTAGCGTGTAGGGCCAATTTACTATCAGTTGTATGATTTTTAGAGTTGTACAGATCATGCATGAAATTATGAACTGGAGCTAGTTTGGATTGCACAATTTTGGAAGCATTGGATTACCATTAATATGGGTTATTCATCCATAGGATAGGGGCTTGGAAAGCAACAAAAGAGGCTAGAGTTTTTGTTGAGCTCGCTTGTGAGCTGGGAGATTGAGTATACTTGTGTGAAATTGTTCTAGTGAGAACAAGCTTTGTATCTTCACTCATATTTTTGATTAATACAATATCGATAGGCGGGGTTTTGAGAAGCGGTTTTCCCTAGATAAACTTATTGCGCTATGTGCCATTTATTTGTCTTCTTCTTGTTCATATTGTTTTCATCAATCTATTGGCTTCTGCTGGTTGAAAGTAGAAGTAGATTCTTGTCATGTTCTTTAGTAAATTGCATGAGCATGTGAATCTACATGAAATTCTACATGGTATCAGAGCTATATTTGCCAGAAATCATACATGGTATCAAAGCTAAATTCAATATACTAGAAGATATTTCAAAGTTTTGAGTTTTGGGTTGCAGGTGAAATTCGAATTTGCAATACATACTTCGAAATCAACAGATGGTGTTCTATGGTTTGCGACTCGCGTATGCCTTGGATGGAAACTTGAATTACATATCCTAGAAGGAAAATATGGAGCTCATGTTGGAGGATAATGGATTGAAGGAATTCATTGATCAAGACATTCCTAAGCCACTAGCATCGGATGCAAAAGATTTGGCCAAATCGAAGAAGTGTGTGGCAAGGGCGAGGTGGATAATCCTTGAGGGAGTTTGAGACCACATTGTCTCATGTCTTCAAGGGAAGGAGACTATTTATGCCATGTGGAAAGCATTGACAGAACTTTTCCATAACAATAGTGACTATAGGAAGTTGGCACTGAAAGATAAACTTCGAAAAGTCAAGATGGAGGCAGGCGACTCAATTCCAAATTACTTGACCAAGTTCACTCATTGTCGAGATGAGCTTTTATGTGTTGGAATCATTGTTTCCGAGGATGATATGGGTAGCATGTACCTTCTAGGACTTCCAAAGAGTTTGCATAGTTATCAAGACTCTGTAAATGGGAGGGAGAAGTTGCCAGATTGGGAACAACTGCGGTAAGATTTGGTACAAGAGGAGTTTCAATGAAACACCAGAGATGGGACCTCTTCCAAGGAAGTGGAAGAGGAATTTTCCTTAGTGAGTAAAGCAAAGAAGGCCAAGTGGAAGAAGTCCCAAGCTAAGGCAGGTGACAAGAATATGGACTTGTCGAAAGTCAAGTGTTTTCATTGTCACAAGCATGGGTACTATGCCATGAGTTGCCCATAGAAGAAAGAAATCAAGAAGGAGCCTATGGCAGCAGGTGAAGATTTAACTTCAAAATTTGAACTTGATTTCTTATGAATTTACAGGGTAATTTCCTTAAATAGAACACCAAAGGGCACTGCTCATAAAGAGATAACAAATCGATACACCAGTATTATTGACGTGGTTAAAACCCTCAAAGAGGGAAAACAGTCCACGGCCTGAGCCAACGTAGCCACCTTAGGAAATATATTAATGTAAAAGAAAGAATATTTACATAAGCTTCTCTCATAAAAGGTCACCTAACAAATGACCCTCCATACCCTCTAAATAGAGGTCATGGACCAATTGAGTGTCAAGCCACAGATCAAGTGTTAGTAATACTAAGGAGAGAATGAACCGCCGAATCACTTCATGTCTAGAACATATCGTGACTGTTGGATTGTAAGTTACAAAAAGTACATACTAAATAAACACACTTTACCTAATTATACACTATACAAAGTTGTACTTAATTATTTCCGATGTGTCAGAATATCCTAACATCCCCCCTTAAGAATAACTTGGGATAGGATTGAAGAATATACAAAGATGACACAATAGGAGAACGAAGGAAGCGTTAAAGTCTATGCCCCTTAGTGTCAACTTCCTGAAATCCAACCATAAATCAAAGTTGAGTAAACTTAGCCTCTGTGAGAACCTTTGTAAAGATGTCTTAAACTTGATCATCAGTTGAACAATATTTCACTTCAATAACATGGTCATAAATTATTCTAATGAAGTGCATGTGCAGTTCAATATGTTTTCTATGTTGATGTTGGAGTGGATCTTTGCATAGTTGAATGGCACTTTGATTATCACATCAAAGTGTAGTCGGTTGTTGCTTCTGAAAATGAAACTTTGACAGGATTTGACGAAGCCACGAGGCTTCCTTACTTGCTTCAAAATGATGATGACACTCTACTTCTACTGAATAAAGAGAAATGGCACGCTGTTTCTTGCAAGCCCATGTAATAGGTCTAGAACCAAGAGTGAATATATAACCTACAGTAGACTTCTGATCATCAGGGTCACCAACCCAATCAAAATCACTGAAGCCAACCAATAGAGGAGATGATTCTGAACTGTATAGAGAATAGAGTTTGGAGATAATAGGAGGTATAGAGCTACCGAGATCAATATGATTACCTTTCAGAGGGAGTCTAGCTCCCCTCACATGATCACAAATGTGATGTATGTTCTAGGAATAAAGATGAATCTTGTTTCAGTCATGGTATTAGAAGACAATGGCTATGATATGATTTTTAGTAAAGGAAAGGTTTTCCTTAGACACATCTCCATGGGATAGATGAAACAGATCATTGCATGGATCAAAAACTTCTATGCTCTTGGGGTACAAGATACATGCAAAGCCTTGAGGAGCAAGGAAAAGGTTAGAGACATGGTGGTTGAAAAGGAGAGTAAATTTCCTCTCAACATGTAGCCCTCGAAGAAGCCTCAGAAGCAACTTCAGGAAGTTATGGAGCAACCACAACTAGAGAAGATGAGAGGAGATCGAGTGGAGCCCTAGAAGAAGCCTCAAAAGTTGCTTCAAGAAATTGTGGAGCAGCCACAATTAGAGAAGCTAAGAGGAGACTAAGTGGAGAGATCCACTCAAGGAGAGAAGAAGTAGCCTCAGAATCAGTCTTAGACAATTATGGAGTAGCCACAATTGGGGAAGTAGAGAGGAGACTGAATAAAGGCATCCACTCATGCAAAGACCTCCAGTAGGGGAAAAATTTGAGCCAAGTGGGTAGAGAGAGTGTATGCAGTCATACCTCCAAGTGTGAGGTGGGGCGATGTGAAGTGATATTCCCAAGAGGGCTAAAATTGGGCAGGTTCCATTGAGAGGTTTGATCTCATGGATCGTACCTTGCTACGGGAGCCCAAAGTACATAGCAGCGGGAGGAATTAATGGCAATTGATGCAGTTAGAGATCAAAGTGACAAAGGCTAGAGTAGTCAGATACTGAAGAGTGGAGAGAATGGTTGACAACAATGAAAAAGGTAGAGTCATCTAAAGCACAGAGTTTTCAGTCGATAGAGGCAGTAACAGTCAGAGACTTTGATGACCGATGCATCATATTGATTCAATTTGGATTTTTTTTTTTTTGTTTATGGATTTGTTGTAGAAACAACACTAGAGAGAAGTGTTACATGCAAAACATTCAAAAGGTTCAGGATCAGGATCGAGTTGAATTCCTTTCTTGTTGATAGTGAGTGTTGAAAATAAAAACAAGACATGTTAAAAATAGAATCCAAAAATTCCAGTTTAAATTTGTCCTTCAATTTAAACTGTGAATTAAAATCAAATTATATTCTCATAACGACTTGTAAATAGTTAATTAAGTTTAATTAACTTAATTGGATTAGGAATTTCAAGTTGGTAGTCTTTATGAAGTCATGTATATGTTCTCCCTAAGTTTTAGGGGTCTGTGATGAGTTTATTTGTGAGTTGTAATTAGATAACTAAGTTTACTAAGTTATGTTTAGTTAAATTAGTTCCAAACTATTTGTGGAACTAATAGAGAGTTAACAGTCAATTGGTGCACTAGTGTATCCACAAGTGTCACACTATTTAACAGAAGATTCCCTCATTAGAAACTCATGCATGTCGATTCTGAGAAAGACTCAATTGAGACTAGAGTGCAGGGGAAATGTACTATCAGATGTATGATTTTCAAAATTTTACAGATCATGCATGCAATCAGATACTAAACCTAGTTTGGATTGCTCAATTTCTGAAGCACTAGGTTCCCATTAATATGCGCTATTCAACCATAGGAATTTCACAAGGAAATAGGGGCTTGGAGAGCAACAAAAGAGGCTAGAATTTTTCTTGAGATTGCTTGTGAGCTGGGAGATTGATTATACTTGTGTAAAATTTTTCTAGTGAGAACAAGCTTTGTATCTTCACTCATATTTTTAATTAATGCAATACAAATCGATGGGGTTTTCAACAATGAGTTTCCCCAAATAAACTTATTACGTTATGTGCCATTGATTTATATTCTTCTTTTTCATATTTTTTTCATCAATCTATTGGCTTCCGTTGGTCGAAAGTAGAAGTAGATTCTTGTCTTGTGCTTCAATAAATTACATGAGCTTGCGAATCTACAAGAAATTCTACAATATCATTCCTTGTTATAATTCATTAGAAACTATAAATGTTTGTGATCCTCATGCATTTTTTGTAGACCAAAGTTACATATATGAAGTGAGAATTACGTATTGTACATCTCATTGTTGTGGAATCTTTTGCCTTTGCCACTAGTCCAAACTCACATTTATGAGGAGAGGGTTGAGTATTGTACATGTTAGTGAAATGTTTTACTTGTCCACTTGTCCCAAATTTTACAGCCATTAAGGGAGGGATGAGTTTTGTACATGTTAGTCAATTTTTTATCTTTTCCACTTCATCCAAGCTTACATTTATGAAGAGATTTTTGAGTATTATACATGTTATGATAGTGAAATTTTTGTCTTTGTTAGTGGTCCAAACTGCTATTTATGAAGGGAAGGTTGCACATCGTGCATGTGTTATCAGGGTGATTAGGTTTGACATTTGTTGTTTTCAAAAGTATGGGATCCAACATGAAGAGCTTTAGCAGTCGGTTACATAACTCCCTTTTATCATAAAGAAAAATATTTTAATACGTGACATGGTTAAGGATTAGGATCACAAAAAAATCTTAATTTCACTATGTACAATGTGAAATGATTGCAAAACACACAAATACATTAGGCTCATCCTATGTTGGATAGCTGCATTTCCTTGTTGGTTGAGGCAAAGTATTCCTTTGAAACTCCATTAAAATATCTTTCCATTAAATTCATTGGGTAGAGGAAATGAAACACACTTTTAAAGTCTTCAGAGATTTCAATCAAAATGATGACTAGATGTCAAAGTAGGCTATCTTCGGGGATCTAGCCTCATTAATGATTAGAAGTTGTAGGGATTTCCAGGGATGGAATGGAAAGCACACTTCCACCAAAGAGAGTGGATACATAACAAATTTTTTAAGTGCAAAATTCTATTATATCGTAATTTTCTTGATGATAAAGCAATAACCTAATGAGGTGGATTTTTCACGCTTTTCTGAGCATATTTTCCAGTCCATGTTGCCCAAAATCCAGCCAGAAATTAGGAAAAATGCAGTTTTAAGTTGTTGAACAGTATGTATAAACTAAGTTCTCTAGGGGTTTTCCAAGATGCTAAATCTATTTTTTCATTCAAAAATAACATAAAAATGATGAAATGTTATGACCTCACCAAGAATTATGTCACCCAATTCCAATGAAAAGGTAAAAAAAATCACCTTATAGAGTTGTTGGTGATGGTGTATTTTTTATGTATTGTCTTGATGTGTGATTGAATAACCACTGTCTGGTGATTGCTATTGTTTTATGGATTGAGACCTATGAGCTTTTAAATCAATGAAAAATGTAATTTTTTTTTTTATTATTTTAATGGAAAGGTAATGCTTTTTCTCTTTGGAAAAAGGAACTCTTTCCATTATTTTATTCAAAATGCAGCAGACTGATTCCTTAGTAGTATCTAATCATAACAATGAAAAAATTTCTTTCATGACAAAACCTGATATTCTTCCATTTTTAAGTAGTGGCTTGTTATGTTTTTGATTTAAGAATATCTGATAAATACACTTGGAATTTGTAAATTTAATGTAAAAAAATACATTGAGGTGAAAACACAGACTTCTATGCTTTACAAAATTTAAGGCTGAAAGTAAAGTGTGAATCCTTGAATGAAATTTGGAATCCCTAAATTCAAAGAATAATTACTGAAGCATTTGTGCAAATTGTGTGCCACCCCTCTAGTGCATATATTAATAAGCCTTACATAATTTCATAAAGTGTTCCACAATTCATCAAAAAACTTATCAATCCCTAAATTATCCCAGTTCAGGAAAATTCTATAGGCTTTAAAAAATCAAGATGTTCTTGATGAATACAAGTTCTTTTGCAAACTAGAAAGCCCAAATATTACAAGGATTTTCTTGCAAACTCACATGTATTCATATTATCTTACTGTTGTTATAAGTGACCTTATTGTATTAGCTTCAAATGTTGCAAATGCTACTTTACCCATCTCAACCAAATAAAATACCTTCCCATGATGTTTTATTAAGAAACAAGTCACTTTCATTACCCTAGTTCGATTTGCAGTCTACATGAATGGAAATATTTGTCTAAAACATTTTCTAAAGCATTAACGAAGGAGGAAGGGAAGGTCCAACATGACCTAGAGTTGAGACACAATCAAGAGGAAAGTCTTTGGAAGAAAATGTCTTGGATCCGGTGGCTGAGAGGAGAGGGATAATTGTTTTTCCATTTCTCCATGACACAACATTGGCAACATAGCAAAATATTCTCCCTTACCTCTCGTGATGGGAATCACCTAGTTGAACATCACCACATCAAGGTTGAGCTGGCATCTTTTCTTCATGATCTATTTGTTGAAGGAGACTAGGATAGATCAGAAGAAATTAATAAAGTTACCAACTTCATTCCCCATTTAGTTACATTGGAGTAGAATGAAGCCGTTATGTGATATATTTCATATGAGGAGGTATACAAAGTGGTGAAGGATATGCCTTGTAACAAAGTGGCGAGTCCGAATGGTTTTACAAACAAATTTCTACAAGGCTTGTTGGGATTTCGTGCCCCTATGGAGGAATCTCAATGTCTACAAAATTTATGGTGTATATTAAATGTAACTTTCCTTACACTAGTTCCCAAATCGCATAACTCTAGTGAGCCCGGTGGGTTTCAACCCATTACCTTGTGTTATGTAATCTACAAGATTATCTCCTTAGTCTTGGCTAGATGATAAAATCCCTTCTCAAAGTCCTCATAAGTCTCAAACAATATGGATTTGTGGGAGGGAGACAAATCCTATATGGCATTGTGACTGGCCATGAGATAGTACATTTGCTAAGATAGTGAAAGAAGGCGATAATATTGATCAAAATGGACCTATTTAAAGCACATGATCGGTTGAATCGAGGTTTTCCCATGATAAATCTAGAAGTCTTTGGAATTTTGACCCTAAGGACCTAATTTGTTAGATCTTTGGTTTCTACCCCCTTTTTTATATCTTGGTAAATGGCTCCCCCTCCTACACATTTATATCCTCTTTTGGATTGAGGTAGGGTGACCCTTTTCCACCTTTCCTTTTACTACTAGCTATAGAGATCTTAGGCCAATACATAAAGTAATAAATAAAGGATGGGAACTTGAAAGTCATATGCTACATAGGTCAAGATATGTCGGTGACACACTAGTAGTTTGTAGACATCACCAAGCTCTTTACGGAACCAAAAATACAAGAGGTGCACACCTTAAACACATTATTAGTTGACTTTGAAAATACATGTGGAATGATGATCAATAAGGATAAGTCTCAAATGTATTTATTTAATTCTCCTTACCCAATTTAACACAATTTCTCAAATCCTAGGTTGTTTGGTGGGCTCGCTCTCAGCCAAATACTGAGTTCCACTAGTAAACAAATCCCCTCATATTGAGTTGTTGGCAGAATGTTAGGGAGAATATAGTAAATTGCTTGGCCAATTGGACTTTTTAGTCACTAAACATCGTAAGAAGATCCATGCTATTGAAGACAATCTTACAGGTTATCTCGATATACCAATTGTCTATCCTCCCAACTCCTAAAGGGGTTTATAAAGAACTAATCATTGTGCTTAGAAAATTCTTTTGGAAAGGAGCTCAACTAACTCAAAAATGAACTTTAGTTTCCTAGGATAAACTTTTCCTCCTCAAATGGGGGATTTCCGAGATCTGAAAAAATCTAAATAAATTCATGGGGGAAAAGTTATGGTGGAATTGGTTGCAAGGATGATCAGAGATTTGGAAGCGTATTTGGGACCGAAAATATTGCCTGGTCTAGTCACATCTGGAAAAATTGCAAGACTTGGAGTTTCCAAAGGGTTTCCCCTATGGAATTTATCATAGAATACCAAAAATTTAATTAGAGTATCATTTTTGGGAAGTTATAAATAACACCTCAATACGGTTCTAGGAGGAAACATGATAGAAAAATCCATGCTTGGGAGGGTAGGAAAAACTATGAACTCTTTAGGTAATTACCACCATCCAGGGTGCCTCAAGAGTAGTAGTATTTTAGAAGGAACACCACTTGATCTCTACATGGAGAGAATATAAGTTAGCAAAGAATTGGGGAGCGACTTAAGATGTTGCAAATTGGCTCATCCTACAACATGCTCGACACAACAAAAAAATACAGTTAAAAATGGAAGGGGATATGATTTATGAATACCTCCCTAGTTAAGAGGGGGTGTTGAAGAAAGTGTAACTAGGTTTAGTCTTCATAAATGTACTTTTGATATTTGTATTTATTCAAGAAAAGAAATATTATTTTTATTACATTTACCAATGAGTTTCTTGCTCAATAAAATGGGCCTAGAATATGTTAAATTTGTATAGGTGAGTCAAAGAGTCAAAAGAAAATGTTGAAGAAATTAAGGGCATGTTACACCAGGTATATTTATGTATTATACACAAAGATATTCCTACCCTCGTTCCTTCGTTTGGGTCATGCATAAGCCATCTGGAATGTTTATGATTAAGGAATATTATATCCTAGTAGGGATGGTGCGACGACTCCCTAAGAGCTGCTCTGGAGGAAGATCCGGTCTCCCAAATTATGGCCTAATGTCTCCCATTTCCTTTGCCTTATTGGACATTGGAGACTTCTAACATGAGATCATATACATTAAAAGGGCTTCATTGGTCATTATGCTGTCCATTATGTCAAACGAAAGAGAATACCATGGAATACCTACTAAACATGTGCCTGATAATGAAATTTGTATGAGAAAGGGTGCCAAGTTTGTTTGGGTATTTAGATTGATCAAGAAATATTCTTTGGGAAATGATGGAACTTTGGAAAGGATCTACATTTAGAAACTAGGTTGTCAACTGAGCATGGATATTAATCCTAAGATTCCTGCTCTGGAACATTTGAAAGGAACATAATAGGATTATCTTCAAGAATCAATGTTCCATGTAGGGGGTTGTGTGGCAGACCACCATTTATAATATAAAAGAAAAAATCTTAGCAGAATAGTGGATGGTAGAAGATTGGAAAGCTGAAAGGGAAGAAGCGAGCATCCTTTCAAGATTGGAACTCTCTTATGTGATGTTCAGTTTTCTCATTGCTGCTCTAGCTAAAATGCCCAACTCTTCTCCTTAAGGTTTCCTTTTTCATCCTGAGTTATTTATAAAGTTTAGTTTGGATGGAGCTTCTAAAGGAAATCCAATTTTTTCAGTTTTCGGTGTTGGTCTTAGGGATAATTATGGGAGACCGAGGGGGTTGTTTATAGGATATTGTGACCATACGATCAATAATGTATTTGAATTTACAAATTTGGAAAAGGAACTAATAGTGGGCAGAAGCATGGGCATGGATAACATTCAAATTACATGGTACTTGCAACTAGTGGTGATAATCATCTAGAGATTAATTAATGGTTCTTTAATTTCCAAAGTGATTAAGAGTTAGAGGTTGTAACACTAGGTCTTGAGAATCAAGGACATGATGCTAAAGTTTCCATATGTCATTACCTCCTACATGAGAAGATATGGTGACAAGGTGGTTTATTATTTGGAATATTAGGGAACCTTGGATCTGCCTATAGAGTTTGAATCGCAATGCCTCCCCACCCCCCACCCCCCTGTTACAGATCCATTTGGGCAAATCAATCCCAACATCCAGACTAGTCTTTTAGGGCTTGTTAGCACCTAAATCTGCCTTAGGCTGCAGGAAGGCAAAATTTAGGGTAACCACCAACCACGCTCAGTCTGGTAGCTAGCCCTACCAGAACAGGAGAGGGCTCTCTCTGAGTCACGCTCAGTGAATAGATAAACGAAATGGTCTGAGATGAATTACAATGAAATATTGTTCTTAGGCTAGTAAGTAATTATGGATACAAGAAACAATTTTTTATGAATGACTGTGTTTCTGGGATGGTATGGGACCAATGGACTGCAATGAATAGAGAATTTAATACAAAGGCATAGATTACTTCGTGAGGAAAGATAGGCGAAGAGTCCAGCAATTTAGTTTGAGATAGCGTGGAATGGAGAGATTGCTTAGAACGGTGAAAAGGGCATGGGCAACATGAATGCTTGTCAATAGAAGAAGAACTCTGAACATGAAATTTTCCCACAGGCAGAGCAATGAAATTGAATTCTACCTTGTCTAACTTAGAAAATTTCAATGGAAATGAATATGAAATGAACTATGAAACATAACAAGATACATATGAAACATAAGAGACACATTTGCTACACTCACAACCACATGAATCTCATGAAACAGAGCC
>APFE030124584.1:56273-80931 GCA_000404065.3 Pinus taeda
TTTCCCCTCCAAATCTTCATTCTCCCAAGGTTGCTTCCTGTGTGTCAAAATAGGGGCAGAGAGGCCATTGTTTGGGTGTTTTTGACATCCTGGAGACTCAAATCATGCCCAAATTTATTTCCAGAGTGCCAGTAGTTGTGATTTTGCATGCTGAATCCAAAAGAGCAAGCTATTTCTCATTTGGAGCTCCCAATCCTATGCGCTGCGCGCACAGGGACAAAAAACCTGTGTTTGTGACCAAAAACTTTCGATGTGACCAAAATTGTCCCAAGTTTCTCGAAATTTGGACTGGAGGTTCTCTAAGAGGCACTATGCTGGGCCACAGAAGCTTCAGCCAAGATTCGAAGCCAATCTTGCTCTTTTGCCTCTTTTGTTGCTTTGCTCAATTTTGCCTTCAAGCTCCTTATCCAGGCCTTTGCACTCATGTTCCATGCCCTATAATCATAAACCATCCTCCTTAGTACAGTTTTGTCTCTATCGGCCTTCTCCAATAGTCTCTCGAGGTGGATGTTGATCCGCTCTAACTAGGACTCACAGTAATTGTTTATCTCTTGCTCCAAAGTAGTGAGCTCAATCCTAATTTGTTGGGCAGCTTGTCAGTTCTCACGGATGTTTTGCAGCTCCATGATCTCATGCTGGTCCTCAAGCTACTTGTTCCTCTGCTCCAGATACTTTATGATCCATTTGGCCCTCTCCACATTGAGTGACAAGTCTTGGATCTCCGTGTTCTGCTCCTGAATAGTCATCCTAAGTCTGGCATTCTCCACCTCTGCATCATCATCCTAGATGAGGATGAAATCGGCCTCATGTTCACCTGATGGCCCCTCATCATGCATGGGCTTCTTTCCCTTGTCTTGTACCTATGTAGTCGATGCCGAAAGCGATGCCCCTTCCACCCCGGGTGGAGATAACACTCGCTTTGTTGCTGCAAACAAGTGCTTACTGCCTCTCTATTATGTGACAAATACTGGCATAGTCATGGTCTCATGGTGCTCATATTGATGATAAGGACCACCTATCTCCTGCTCTGGCTCTGATAGTACCTGTGATGTGCTGAAGAGGTCATGGGAGATGAAGTCCTCCCAAGCAATGTTCTACAATCCCAACTGATGATCTACCAAAATCTGGATAAGAGCAAAGTGATACACACTGTTAAGCTGCTGCTGAGGGGTCTCATGTAGCATGAAGGTGTTCATCCTCTCTATGTTCCTGCATATGAAAAATGGGAGGTTCATCATCCTCACCCTAGTAAAGTGCATGAGCAACCTGATGTGATAGCTATATAGTCGAGAGAAACTCCCCTCACAGCTGAAGTACTTCATGATCAATTTCATGAGTGGAGCATACTCATCTTTCAAGTATCTGAATGGGAAGACTCTTGTGAGCTGACTCAAGAATCTGGCCTTGACGTAAGGCTAATAGTGTTGCCTATCCACCTTCTTCTTCTTATGCCACTGTTCTCCAACATTTGGTATGCCTGTTGCCACTGAGATAGTTTCGGGTCTCAATGTGAAGGTGACCCCGGCCAAGATAGACTGACCTCCATGTAGATGAAGCACAAAAAGATGAGCCAACACATGATGAACTCTAACATTAGCCAACCTTTGACAAAATTCAAAAACGTGCTAGGTGCTGGAAACATGACATGGCAAGAGGGCATGCTTGTAATTCAGTGAGGGTAGTGGGCTCATCCATGACATGTTTGCCACTCTTGTGATGTCTCCTGGGAGCCTGCTCTTCCGATGATGAGTCACTTTGTGTCTCCATTTCATACTCTCATGAATGTTGTGATGCCATGACTACTGTGTGTACTGTACTTAGGCTGCCCTTTGATGATGGTGTGAAGCTGGGTGCTCTTGTGATATCTGTCACCAAGGGGAACAATGAAAAAGGGAGTATTAGGAGGGGAGTAATGTGATAGGAATAGGGGTTATGGGGAGAAGTTTGTTTAGGGATATGTAGGGGGTTTGGGTATTTGATAGGGTAACGTTTTGGTGTTTTGACAAGGTAGGGTTTTGGGGTGTTATGTTAACAAGTAAGTGGAGGGGAAGGGAACAAGGTTTGGTAGTGTTTTAGGGTAGGGATAATAGGAAAAATGAGAAAGGGAGGATAGGGAAAAATGGTAGGTGAGGGAAAAATGGTGGGTGAAAATGGAATCTTGGCCTCAATACCACAACTATGCAACCCTAGCCACCATGGTTTTGATGTTTTTTGAGTGGTTGGTCTTATGAGTTTTGTTGCATTCAAACATAGGCATAAACCACCATTTCATTTATCAACTTTGATAAACAAATCATGTCATAGAGCCTACCTTTCACTTTGATGGGCTTCACAAACAATTTGAGGTCATTTGGCACTGTTTCGGCCCTTGGTCTGTGTGTGTCGCATGCAAAACCCAGTGTGCCATGCCCTGGGTGTCCACCACGCCCGTTGAACAAATGAACTGAGGGTGGCTCTGTGTGCGCCGCGCCCTCTGTGTGCGCTGCGCCCCTGAGTATATGTGCCGCGTTCCTGGAAACTGCCTTCAACTCACTCAAACACGCACGATGAAAATTCAAACCCTTTGCAATGTCTCCCAATGAACTTGATTTGCACAATGCCTCTAATTTTGGTGGAAACTTGTATATAAAGCCTTGGAAGTGATGGGTTAAATTTTTTCTTCTCCAAAAACCCATTTTTCTAATGTTGTGTTTTGACACTTTTTCACTGACTTTAAAACACACTGATTTTCACTTTCCCTTTGAAATTTTAGCTCAAATGATGAAATTTTCGACACCCTTTGCAGGGATTGCACGATAGGACATTTGGCCACGGAAACCATGACTGCATCTAAAGAAATAAACTGACGATTTTTTTTGAAAACTTTATCACCAATGACACTTTGACTTTTCTTCAAAACAGAGTTTTGAAGAATAGCCTAAGTCTATCAATATGACGATGAAACTCTCTGAATCATAACTGTGTAAGGGCCTCACTCTAGCTTGCATGGCTTTATTTGAAGACCAAATTGATTAATCCCTATACCTAATGATCAAAAATGACTTTTGCCCATTAAAGGACCAGACCTTGACTGTCATGGACTTTGGTGATTATAGACAAAAGACCTGAGCCAACAGGAGCCATACATGAGGGGAATTGACTAGCATGGCCGTTTTTGTCAGATTATGGCATGCCCCTAGCGGAATGCAACTGGGTGAATGGTACCGCTTGACCAGCCGACCATTGATCGGCCCTCCTGGACAATCTTCCACATTCATTTTCTTCAGAAGAAAGGCATTCTAACCCCGATATGCTGCAATCTTAAAAGGACATTTCCGTGCTTGCCTTTCTCCTCATTCCTTGCATCCCACTTCAAGGAATTTGTCCACCTTTTCTTTTATGTCATAAATTTTCTTAATTTTCTGCTGCAATTTGTATGTGTTGTTGAAAACTTGTTCTCTGGTCTGTTGCAAGTGGACCATTTGATTCAATCTTCTCTGCATGGGATCTTCTTGAATGCCAGCGTCCTGAAGAAGTTTGACTACTGGGGTAGCCAGAGAGGTAGGAAATACTGTATCAACTCCATAAACAAGCTCAAACGGTGACATACCTATGGATTTCTTCTGACTGAACCGATCTTCCCAAAGTGCATTGACCAACTTCTTATGCCAGCTCTTCTTGTTTATTTCCAGCAGCTTCTTGATTATATTAACCAATGATTTGTTTGAAGACTCTGCCAATCCATTGCCTTGCGGATAATAGGTAGTTGAGTGACCAAAAATGATGTGATATTTATGACAAAACTCTACCATCCTTTTTGATTTGAAAGTTGTTCCGTTATCAGTGATTAGCTTATTTGGGCAAACAAAGTGAGACAAGATGTTATTTTCAAGGAATGAAATGATTACCGCGTCTGTAGCTTGTCTGGTGGGAATTGCCTCAATCCATTTCATGAAATAATCTATCGCTGTGAGGATCCATCTATGCTGACCGGAAGAAGTAGGATGAATTTCACCAATGAAATCCAACCCCCATTGCTGGAAAGGCGCACTCACCACAATGGCTTGAGTGGTATAGGTTGTAACTTCTTCTTTCCTTCGAAAATATGACACTTATGACAACGCTTGACCATCTTATATACATCAACAAACAATGTCGGCCAATAGTACCCTGCTCTCAGAATTTTGTTTGCTATTGATTTCCAAAAAAGATGACCACCACAGTCTCCTTGGTGGCAGTCCTCTATGACCTTCTTTGCTTCCTTTTCCACCAAACAATTTAACAAAATTCCACCAGGATCTTTCCAATACAGTGCAGAATGTAGAATGTAAAACTTGGCAGCCTTCAACTTGAGTGTTCTCGCTTTGTTTCTAGTCATGCCGGGTGGTGGTGACAAATTTTTAAGTACATATATGATATCTGAATACCATGGAGAAAGAGCAAACATTTTAGATACCTGAATTGACAATCCTTCCTCATTCTCATCGAACATAGCTGTGATCAGATTTATGTCCAAGGCATGCAAGTTTGATTCGGCCATCAATTTTGCTAATCCCTGTCCTTTAACTAGCTTTGTGGGCTTTATTTCCACATCATATTCTAGCAAGGCGGCAATCCACTTGCCTCGTCTTCCTTCCGGATCGGTCTACACTAAAACACTTTGACAACAACATTAGGAACATAGGCCAGAATGTGAGAATGTAGAATATATACCCAAAAATCTTTCAGTGCCTTCATAAGTGCAAGGGCTTGCTTCTTAATGATGTTGTATTTTAAGGATGCATCTCTTATAGCTCTGCTGAAGAATGCAATGGGTCTTCCGTGATTATCTCTTTTCTGCAATAGGACAGTTGCCATAGTATGCTCCGAAGCAAATGAGAACAACATGAAATCCTGAGTGTAGTCCGGACTGACTAGAATTGGAGCTAAGGAAAGAGCCAATTTGACCAAATTGAAAGATTTTACAGCCTCCTCCATCCATTTCACTTCACTTTCCTTCTTAAGCATGTTTGTCATCTCTCTTAGGTGCTCAGCAAGATTAGGTACAAAGCCGCGTAGAAAATTCATTTTACCATTGAAAGATTGTATCTCTTTTTTATTCCGGGGTAGATCGATTTGCTGAATTGCTTGCACACGTGCTGGTTCAATACGGATGCCATCTTTTGAGATAATGTGCCCGACTAGTTTGCCTTCCTCCATGGTGAACAAGCTCTTCTTCGGATTCAGCGACAAGCCATATTTTATGCACTTTTGGAAGAGATTTTTTAGATGGTATATGTGCTCTTCATCAGATTTGGAAAACACTATCAAATCATCCAGGTACACAACCAAAAAGAAATCCTTCTCATTTGCAAACGCCAGGTCCATTGCACACTGAAATGTGGCACCCGCATTCTTCAAACCGAAAGGCATTTTAGCGTAATGAAAGGTTCCCCATGGAGTGGTGAACATTGTCTTGTCTCGGTCGTTTTCATGGACAGAAACTTGGTTATATCTAGAATAACCATCAAGTAGTGACATACGAGATGCTCCCATTACTCGCTAAAGCATATGGTCCATTTTGGGTAGTGGATAGTTGTCCTTCAATGAAACTTTGTTGAGATTTCTAAAATCAATGCATAAGCAGATCTCACCTGTCTTCTTTCATACGGGCACCAAGTTAGAGATCCAATCTGAAAATCTGATTGGCACAATGATCCCTGATTGGTACAACCTGTTGATCTCCTTTTCAATAGATGGCAGCAACTTTGGATTTAGCCTTCTCAACTTCTGTCTGCATGGTTTTTGATTGGGCTTGATGGGTATAGTGTGCTGAATTATATTGGTATCATATGTCTTTAAGTCGGAATAGTCCCAAGAAAACACATCTGCAAATGAAGACATCAAACTGATATATTTGTCCTTGATATTTGGTGGCAATGCTTTGGATAATTTTACCAATTTAGGATCATCAACTGTTTCGATATTTGCCTCTTCCACACCCTTCTCTGTTGGCTGCAATGTTTGCTTGCGGGCTACATCATCTTGATCAAAGAGCTCTTCTAAAGGTATCAAGCCTTTAGGAATAACATTATTCTTCAGCTGCAACACGTCCATTTCGTTGATCTGCACCTCATCTGTACCATTACCTTTACCATCGCCATTTTCTACATCAATTGAGGTCTCTTTGAACTTGCCTTTGTTTTGCAGAAAATCATCAATGTCCTCATCATCTTGGAACACTTTCCAATATCTCTAATTGTCTAGAACGGTTGGATGATGCTTGACATGGATTTCAAATTTATTGCTAGAGTTCGTTGGGATCTTCAAACTACTTGTTGCCTTGGCAAGAGCATCAACAATACTATTTTGTATACGAGGCACACATGTCAAGGTGTATTCTAAAAATAACTTTAGGATGTCTAGAACTACATTACGGTAAGCTCACATCCTAGGATTATTTTCTTGATATTCACCTCTGACCTGCTTGATAACCAATTCAGAGTTGCCATATACTAAAATCCTCTTAGCATTCAGCTTTCTTAGAATCTTTAGGCTAGCAATCAGAGCTTCATACTCAGCTTCATTATTTGAACACTCAAAATCCAACTTGTAAGAGCATACCCGCACTTTACTAGGGACTTTGTTTGGGGAGAAGAAAGGACTACGTACCCAAATTCCAATTCCAACACCATCATTTCCCACTGCTCCATCGAAATCCATGGTCCACAAACCTTCTTCCTCCTCTTGAAAGTGCTGGGAATCTATTTGTTTTGCCTTGTCTGCTTGCTGTCCATTATTTTCAGCTGATTGCTCAATGGTGTTCTGCTGTTCTTGTCCTTCTTTCTTTAAAATATCTCTGAAATTTTTTGTTATTTCTGGAATATCATCTGCTTCTACTAACTGACTATCTATATCATTGAAACTATCTAAATACAAAACAAAAGACTCTAAATTTGTATGTACATAATTAATTGGATGATTTATTGGTTTCTCCTTGCTTGTGATCATGTATTTCATTTTTTGTTCCCGATACAATTTCCTCATTTGTCCAAACACCGGAATCATTGCATAGGAGAAATCTAGCTGTAGTGTCCCTTTCAATTTCGCTACCCAAGACCTGGAAAGAAGCATGCCAAACCTAGGAGGAATATCTGCTACCACAACATCCATCAAAACATTCTTCATCGGGAGCTGATCCAGACTCACAACCAAGTCCTTAATGAGTCCTATACATCTTACTCTGCTGGAATCAAATGAATAGAGATCATGGTATTGCCGAGTGATGTCCAGACCAAGCTTATCCATGATAGCCTTGGGCATGAGATTGTGAGAAGCTCCGGAATCGAACATGGTGTTATGCAACACAAAATCATGCAATCTTAAACTGATATAAAAAGGTGGCACATCACTATCAGGAGACTCACCATTCGATGCTGGCCCAAAAATCATCTCAGGTTGATCATCTTCGACTTCACCATGTCAGACAGTGGGTCCAAATTCAACATTTTAGATACTTGTCCTCTATAACTGTTGTTCTTCATTATTTCAGTCAAGGGGATGAATACTTTCAATTTAGAAATCTCATTCTCTAAATTAAAAGCGGGAATATTTTCTACCTCTTTGACTGGGATTTCTTTCCTTTCCTTTCCTTTCGATGCAACTTGCTGATGTGATTGTTCTACTGATGGTGATTTGCGGCTATCCGGATCAACCGCCTCCTTTCCTTACCTTTGTGCAACTGATGAATCATTCTTTGATGCCTCAATATCCTTCTTTTTCTGAATTGGTTTGACCGACACATCTTTGTTTCTAAGTGAATATCGCTGCTGTTGGGCGGTGAAAGCATTCGTGTAGCCTCTTTGGTACACATCTAATTCTTCCTCCAAGACGGTGTCATTTGCTAGAATGAAATCTACGTCTTTGTGTACAGCTAAACATTCTACATACTCCTCTTCCTCAGTGAGATAAGTAGGCAAATCATCAGGAGTGAAGAGGTGATTTTCTTCACCTATTACATTCTCGTCCTCATCTGATTCTGGTCCATGCACAAAATTTTGCTGCAAAGGTGTCTGTACTAGCTGTTGTGCAATCTGCTCTTGTGCTCGCTAATCTCTCTGTCTTATTCTATATTGTGGTTGTTGTTGGCCACGAAAGTTAGGATTTCTAACTTGTGGCTTCGGTTTTTCAAGTTTCACCCTTTTAAGCATTTGCTCTACCTTCTGAAGTAGTTGATCTACCGAGGAAGATTCTTCTTTTGCGGTGACCTTCTTCTTTGCTTTTACTCTAGCTCTCTTGGTCAGCAGATTTTCTTCAACGCTGACTACTATCTTCTGCATGTCTTCCATTGTGGCTAGTTATCTTTCTCTCAATTGATAAGCCATGTCAGCATCAAAACCATACGGGAACTTCACCATGGCTAGTCCCACAGGTGGCCTTAGATGATCTGGAATTTTGTTATAATTGAATTGAATCTAATGCAATAGTCTTGGACAGACTCACCAACGTTTCTTTTGATTTGCTCATATTCGGCCAGAATTTGAAGAGGATTCTTTTTCACTTCCCAACGGTTTAAAAATTTTCTTTGTAGGTCAACCAAGGTAGCGATACGTGCAGTCAGCAAACCTCTGAACCATTTCCTCACTTCACCTACAAATGTTTGTACAAAAGGTCTCATTGCCACATTCTCCGCATCGATCTCATGAAGTTCATAGAAGTCTGCCATTCTGTCCACATGTTGCTGAGTAGTAATGCCATTAGGGATGCCATAAAAAAATAGGATTTTGCTTTGATAATCTACGGGCATATCATCTAAAACTTGAGGCAGAACAAGGGGTGAAAAATGGGTAGCCATCACTCTTGATGGATTTGTCCTCGAAGGTGTTGGAGGAGTGTGCACCGTTTGTAAGGGACTAGCAATTGGAGTTTGAAGCTGAGCTACAATGTAGTTATCAATCAACTAGTTAGTCCTTTCTATCTCCAAGTCTACAAGAAACTGTGGATTGTGGACAGTAGAGTCAACCGCCCTTTCAGATTTGGTTTCGAACAACGATAATTCAAACTACTCATCAAACTCTAGCTCTTCAATATACTCAAAAATGTCTGGGCATGAATGAGATTTGAACAAAAGTGATATAGAGCTTTCTTGACGACGAATTCTTAAAATCAAATTGGGATTTTAATTTGTAGATGTGCGGAGGATCTGGATCTGGATTAACTCTAGTATAACTTCTAGAAGCCAACGTGCTATTGAGAAAAATCAAAGGACACAACCAACTTACTCAACCTATCCAATCCTAAACTTATCATCCGGAAGCTTAGAATTATTAAGAAGTAACGAGATTTCATTTCGTTCCCCAGTGGAGTCGCCACTATGTTAGCACCTAAATTCACCTTAGGCTGAAGGAAGGAAAAATTTAGGGTAACCACCAACCACGCTCAGTCTGGTAGCTAGCCCTACCAGAACAAGAGAGGGCTCTCTCCGAGTCACACTCAGTGAATAGATAAACGAAATGGTCTGAGATGACTTACAATGAAATATTGATCTTAGGATAGTAAGTAATTATGGATACAAGAAACAATTTTTTATGAATGACTGTGTTTCTCGGATGGTATGGGACCAATGGATTGCAATGAACAGAGAATTTAATACAAAGGCACAGATTACTTCGTGAGGCAAGATAGGCAGAGAGTCCATCAATTTAGTTTGAGATAGCGTGGAATGGAGAGATTGCTTAGAAGGGTGAAAAGGGCATGGGCAACATGAATCCTTCTCAACAGAAGAAGAGCACAGAACATGAAATTTTCCCACAAGAAGAGCAATGAAATTGAATTCTACCTTGTCTAACTTAGAAAATTTCACTGGAAATGAATATGAAATGAATTACGAAACATAACAAGATACATATGAAACATAGAGACACATTTTCTACACTCATAACCGCATGAATGTCATGAAACAGAGCTGCTGCCTTTCATTAATCCTCTGTAAAAATATACAATGAAGAAACAGAGTTTCTTTCCCACAATCTCCCAGAAGTTACAAGCCAACCAACCCTTTGCAAATAGATTGCATACAATATATAGAATGTGCCATGAAGAGATAGAAGGCCCAAGGGTTGGGGAGTTACTCGAATCATTACAAAATGGAGGTGGAAAGCCAACCATTAGCTACAGGTGCAGTGTTACAAACATGACAAATGGCTGGGGGTGACTATTTGCCTTCCTTTGCCACTTGGATAGAAGCCAATCTGGAGTGAATATACTTTAAATTCCACCTTATGCGCCAAAAAAGTGAAGTGTAGATGAGCAGGCCCACTTTGGAGAAGTCGCAAATCAAAATTTCGCAAAACATAGGTAAATTGGGCCCTTTTTCCTATATGCGCCGTACCAATTTCTATATGCACCATGCCAATTTGGGGCCTATTTGAGGCACTTGCAGGAGTCCAAAATGCGCCCAAGTGTGCTTGTTGGAAAGCCTGTCCTGTCTACATTCTAGCCCGAGTGGAATTTTTGAATTTGGTGCTCATTTTCCCCTCTAAATCTTCATTCGCCCAAGACTCCTTCCTGTGTGTCAAAATAGGGGCAAAGAGGCCATTTTTTGGGTGTTTTGACCTCCTGGAGACTCAAATCATGCCCAAATTTCTTGCCCGAGTGCCAATAGTCGTGATTTTGCATGCTGAATCCAAAAATGCAAGACATTTTTCATTTGGAGCTCCGCGCACAGGGAGAAAAAACTTGTGTTTGTGACCAAAAAATTTCCATGTGACCAAAATTGCCCCAAATTTCTTGAAATTTGGGTTGGAGGTTCTCTAAGAGGCACTATGCTGGGCCACAGAAGCTTCAACCAAGATTAGAAGTCGATCTTGCTCTTTTGCCTCTTTTGCCTCTTTTGTTGCTTTGCTCAATTTTGCCTTCAAGCTACTTATTCAGGCCTTTGCACTTATGTTCTGTGCCCTGTAATGATAAACCATCCTCCTCAGTATGGTTTTTTCTCTAGCAGCCTTCTCCAGTAGTCTCTCGAGGTCGATGTTGATCCACTCTAACCAGGACTCACTGTCATTGTTTATCTCTTGCTCCAAGGTAGTGAGCTCGATCCTCCTCTACTGTGCAGCTTGTCGGTTCTCACAGATGTTTAGAAGCTCCATGATCTCATGCTGGTCCTCAAGATGCTTGTTCCTCTACTCCAGATACTTGATGATCCATTTGTCCCTCTCCACATTGAGTGAAAAGTCTTGGATCTCCGTGTTCTGTTCCTGAATAGTCATCCTAAGTCTGGCATTCTCCACCTCTACATCATCATCCTGGATGAGGATGAAATTGGCCTCCTGTTCACCTGATGGCCCCTCATCATG
Source organism: Pinus taeda (assembly GCA_000404065.3). Taxonomy (NCBI): domain Eukaryota; kingdom Viridiplantae; phylum Streptophyta; class Pinopsida; order Pinales; family Pinaceae; genus Pinus; species Pinus taeda. The sequence goes on from APFE030124584.1 coordinate 67,586, forward strand.
CATGGGCTTCTTTCCCTTGTCCTGTACCTATGTAGTCGATGTCGGAAGAAAGGCCCCTTCCATCCCGGGTGGAGATAACACTCGCTTTGCTGCTGTAGACAAGTGCCTACTGCCTCTTTGATATGTCACGAATACTGGCATAGTCGTGGTGTCATGGTGCTCATACTAATGAGAAGGACCACCTATCTCCTGCTCTGGCTCTGATAGTACCTGTGATGTGCTGAAGAGGTCACGGGAGATGAAGTCCTCCCAAACAATGCCCTGCAATCCCAACTGATGATCTACCAAAATCCGGATAAGATTAAAGTGATACACACTGTTAAGCTACTGCTGAGGGGTCTTATGCAACATGAAGGTGTTCATCCTCTCTATTTTCCTGCATGTGAAAAATGGGAGGTTCATCATCCTCACCCTAGTAAAGTGCATGAGCAACCTGATGTGATAGGTATATAGTCGAGAGAGCCTCCCCTCACAGCTGAAGTACTTCATGATCAATTTCATGAGTGGAGCATACTCATCTTTCAAGTATTGGAAGACTCTTGTGAGCTGACTCAAGAATCTGGCCTTGATGTAAGGCTCATAGTGTTGCCTATCCACCTTCTTCTTCTTATGCCACTGTTCTCCAACATTTGGTATGCCTGTTGTCACTGAGATAATTTCGGGTGTCAATATGAAGGTGACTCCGGCCAAGATACACTGACCTCCATGTAGATGAAGCACAAAAAGAAGGGCCAACTCATGATGAACTCTAACATTAGCCACCCTTTGACAAAATTCAAAACATGCTAGGTGCTGGAAACATGACATGGCAAGAGGGCATGCTTGTAATTCAGTGAGGGTAGTGGGCTCATCCCTGACATGTTTTCCACTCTTGTGATGTCTCCTAGGAGCCTGCTCTTCCGATGATGAGTCACCTTGTGTCTCCATCTCATACTCTCATGAATGCTGTGATGCCATGACTGCTGTGTGTACTGTAATTAGGCTGCCCTTTGATGATGGTGTGAAGCTGGGTTGTCTTGTGATATCTGTGACCAAGGGGAACAATTAAAAGGGGAGTATTAGGAGGGGAGTAATGTGATAGGAATAACAGTTATGGGGAGAAGTTTGTTTAGGGATATGTAGGGGGTTTGGGTATTTGATAGGGTAAGGTTTTGGTGTTTTGACAAGGTAGGGTTTTGGGGTGTTATGTTAACAAGTAAGAGGAGGGGAAGGGAACAAGGTTTGGTAGTGTTTTAGGATAGCGATAAGAGGACAAATGAGAAAGGGAGGATACGGAAAAATGGTAGGTGAGGGAAAAATGGTGGGTGAAAATGGAACCTTTGCCTCAATACCACAACTATGCAACCCTAAACACCATGGTTTTGATGTTTTTTGAGTGGTTGGTCTTATGAGTTTTGTTGCATCAAACATAGCCATAAACCACCATTTCATTTATCAAATTTGATGAACAAATCAGGTCATAGAGCCTACCTTTCACTTTGATGGGCTTCACAAAAAATTTGAGGTGATTTGGAACTGTTTCGGCCCTTGGTCTGTGTGCACCACACATAAAATCCAGTGCGCCGCACCCGTTGAACAAATGAACTGAGGTGTGGCTCTGTGTGTGCCACGTCCTCTGTGTGCGCCGCGCCCCTGAGTATATGTGCCGCGCTCTTGGAAACTGCATTCAACTCACTCAAACGTGCACGATGCACACTCAAGCCCTTTGCAATGTCTCCCAATGAACTTGATTTGCACAATTCCTCTAATTTTGGTGGAAACTTGTATATAAAGCCTTGGAAGTGATGTGTTAAATTTTTTCTTCTCCAAAAACCCATTTTTCTAATGTTGTGTTTTGACACTTTTTCACTGACTTTAAAACACACTGATTTTCACTTTCCCTTTGAAATTTTAGCTCAAATGATGAAATTTTCGACACTCTTTGTAGGGATTGCATGATAGGACATTTGGCCACGGAAACCATGACTGCATCTGAAGAAATCAACTGACGACTTTTTTTGAAAATTTTATCACCAATGACACTGTTTGACTTTTCTTCAAAACAGAGTTTTGAAGAACAGTCGAAGTCTATCAATATGACAATGAAACTCTCTAAATCATAACTATATAAGGGCCTCACTCTGGCCTGCATGGCTTTATTTGAATACCAAATTGATTAATCCCTAGAACTAATGATCGAAAATGACTTTTGCCCATTAAAGGACCAGACCTTGACTGCCACGGACTTTGGTGATTATTAACAAAAGCCCTGAGCCAGCAGGAGCCAGACATGAGGGGAATTGACTAGCATGACCTTTTCTGTTAGATTATGGCATGCCCCTAGCAGAATGTAGTTGGGTGAATGGAGTGGGAAACCTAAAAATGAAATGCATAAAGAGTTTTGATATCTAACAGAGGATTGACCAGACCAACTCTAACAGGGCTCATCAAACCATAATTTCAGTTGCTTCATGCCATAAAGAAGTCACCCCTTTGAATGCCTCCTTCTCAGACAATTTCATGACTTGAAAACATCTACAATTAGCCTCTAGAGGGACCAACGCTGGTAAGCCCTTGTAAAGTTGCACTGTAGACTAGTTGAGTCCACTGTTAGGGTGCTTTGTAGAGAACCTAGGCTTCCTTTCACCCGCGCTGGGCAAGAATGAGTGAAATTCACATAGTGTTTGGGCAATATTCCTATCTTTTGGATTCATCTAGAAGGTTCCCTCACTTATCAACTCCTATGAGCTCAAAAATGGATGAGCAATGAGTTAAGGTGCATCCTATCCTCTCATCCCTTCCTCCATAGAACTAATTCCAAGAATGGAAAGCCATTCAATGCCACCATTTATGACAAAACCTCCTTCATCTTCCTATATATTGACCACTCATCTAAGTGATCAGGGGTTGGATTATGTTGAGTTGTAAGGAGATAATGGTGCTATGATATTTGGCTTTGAAGAAAGTATTGTAATGCTACAAGTTTGTCATGCTTTTGATGTGATGTGGATGGGATCCAAGCTGGAGGAATGGCTTTGAAATAGACACCAATGGTTGTAATTCCTTCTTCTATTTGATAAAGTGTTTGAACCTTTTTCCCATATGTTTGTATTGTTTCATAATGCTTATATGTGTGAATTGTATCTCATTCCTTTCACTTATATTCAATAGATCGTGTGCTTTGATCGGTTTTTTTAATTTTCTATTGTGTTTATAGGGTACTTCTTAAGAATATTAAGTACGAGAAGGAGCAATAGGATCGATACAAGGGAGACGAGAGGAAAGTGGAACTAAAAGTAGGTTTTGTTATCTTCTCATCTTATCTATTGCTTATAGGAATAGTCTAAAACACTTAATCTATTGTTCTCTATACAACTACTTACCTAGGGAATTAGTATTTATCCGTAGATACCAAATTCTCCAAAACAAATTGGCGAATCCACTGGGGATAGATCCTCTTTCCTAGTAGCTTATCTACCTCCTAAGACATTCTTGCAGACCTTATCTGTGTTCATAGATTGTAAGTCAGCTCTTTACATTGAAAAATTGGTCGAAACTGTGTCAAATTGCCTCTTTAAATGGCTTACTATCACTAGCGCAAGCTTTTGAGGGTCACAGTGTGCTATAGAGCACCCCTAGCTTAGGGACAGTGCTTTGAAGTGCACTGTCTCCCACTCTGGGTTACGCTGATCCTCCTAGGATTAGTTTCCCACCTTTGGAAAGTGTTTTTCCCAATTTTTCTTTCTTTGTTTGTTTTCTGATTGATAAATGAATGTTATGTCTCAGAAAATAAGTTTCTATCTCTTGGTCTAGCCCAACTTTGATTGGATTGATTAATGTTTCTTGATGTTTTCTTTATCATTATTGATCAATAGCCAAAGTTAGAATATAGTTTATTAATCTTCATTTGAAAGAAAGCATTGTAAATTCTTACTTCCTTTGAATTAGAAATGTCATAAAAGTCTTTGTTCTTATGAAAGATTGATTGATTTTATGTGCATATTTCCTTTTGTTCATATTCACATTAAGGAAATCAAAAAGAAATACATGCATGTTGATTAAAAAAGTTTTTGTGTGCTCATAGGAATAGTGTAGGGAAGTTGCATTAGATTGTGCTATTTGCTCTTTGATCGAAAGAAATCTAATTTCTCTATCCCTAAGTAGTTAGGATTTTCATCGTTAAATTGAATGGAAAGAATGCTTATCATGATAGTTGCATTCCTAGGAATTTCAGAATACATCACGTGGTGAACTTGAAAGGAAAATTCGTAAGCAATATCAACTTAAAATTAGCATCAATTTACCTAATGGAGAATTGTCATTAACGAGAACATTTAGTGGTTCTATGCTAGAGATGTGTTCCGGCATCGTAAAGAAAAGAAATTGTCACTAACTTGTCTGCAATACATCCTGAGTGTGATATCTCATTCCATGTACGTGAGTATATCGTAGCTCATCCACGTACCTTCGGGTATATAGGGCAGTTTTACAGTACGTAAAGTATATGGGAATGCTCTCACTGTGAGGTTTTGCATTAGATAACGCTTATATAGACTGGGCCTCCACGCACCTTCGGGTATATATGGGATGAAAACAATAGGTTTCTATCCATCCTTAGGTAATCGAATCGGCCACCTTGTAGACTGTGATACACAGAACACAACATTCGGGGAGATTGCCTGCCCGTACTTCTTGGTTCACTAGGAGGTATTCTGTAGTTCACAGTTTCTTGGTAAAATGTTTTCCTAGATTATCTCTCTTTTTTTTTGTTATGTTACTTTGATTAAAATAAAATTAATTGACCACATATAACATCCTCTAAGCTCACTCCTTAGTTGATATTAGGTTGAAACATATGGCGACAAATCTGGAGTCCACTGATCAAGGAATTCCTTTTGATGGGAATCCTAATCCTTTTCCTCCTTTTAGAAATATTGGTGCTCCTTATATGGCTACATTGTCCCTTCCAGGACTTACCATTGGCTTGCTAATATGGTTGTTTCCAAGATTGGTTCAAAATGTCGTGATTTCTCCGCAATCAAGTACACCTCCAACTAGACAAAATCAACCTCCAGTTGATCCTAAAGTTGAACCTTTGCCTTCTTCCTCGGTTTTTTCTTCATCCCCTTCTTCCTCTTTACCTGGTGAAAGAATTGGTACTAGTAACTAAGTGGCTAAGAAGAAGAAGAAATGGAGGAAGAAGAAGAAGCAAATTTAGCAGAGGGGCAACCAAGCAACCATTGCTTTGAATGCAACATGTGATGAGAAACCATCCATCAAGCCTCACAAATTTCAATATCTATGTAAAATTTGTGCGGGAGACGATTTTCTTCGAAATTGTCCAGATATTCCTCAGATCTTAGAAGAATGGTCTTCTCGTTCACATCATCCTGTGTCATCAACTTCTGGAGATCATGTTGGTGACACACCATCAACTAGTGGTAGTAAATTTCATGGAAAGAAGGGGAAAGTTAAGTTTCCATGTAGGTTATGTGAAGGGAATCACCCCATTCACCTTTTTCCTTATCTGTATGAAGCCAAAAGAGTGTTGGATAAATTTCCTGCTTCACCGTAATGACTTCCATATGGTTACAAGAAACTCTCCCTTAATCCTTCACTAATTGATGAATTGACTGACTCAAATCAACCGTCAGTCAAACCCACTCTCTCTAAAAGTGAATCCTATGAGTCTATACCTAACTCAAATCAACAGGTCGAGGAAACAATTTACCTAATTTCACCTTCAGTTAATCATACCTTTCCTGAAGAGAGTGAATATGATACCACTTAGGTTCTTTTTTTCCTTCAGATTCCAATGAGATTGGGGGAAACCCTCCTATCCCATCAAGACAGAAGGAAAACCCTCCCATTCTCGTAAATCAAGGGATTAATTCTCCTGTTTCTATGGTACCCCCTCCAAGTAGTCTGGTCACTTCCTTTGATTGGAATCGACTGGCAGGATCCCATCTTCCTTCTTATGTGCCTTTCCAGATCATAGTACAAGTCTGTAATATGATTGTATCTGGAACTATTATAGATGAAGGTGCATATGTGAGTATCCTTTCCTCAACTACTTGGCAGGCACTCAGTTCACCGCCACTTCTACCTATTACCCAGAATCTATTGGCTTTTAACAAAGGAACCAATCATCCATTAGGGTTCCTCCCTCAGTTGCCTATTAATTTGGGAGGAAAAATTGTTTATCTGAATGTGATGATAGTCGCAGGCCCTTTAGATTACAATTTACTTCTAGGGTACAACTATGTTTATGACATGGGACTCATTGTTTCCACACTCTTTCGAGTGATGTGCTTCCCGCATGAAGGCAGAATTGTCACTGTTGACCAACTTTCATTTTCTAGTCCAAGTATGAATTCCAGTCAACCATCTTCCCTAAATGGTCCTTTTGTACCAATGGTAGCATCCCCGCCATGGGTTAATTATGTGGCAACCCATTCCATGCCTACATCAACTGACGATCAATTCATTAATGTTGTATATTATGTATTGGGGGCATTGGAACCAAATCTCTCCTTCTAGAGCATTGTTCTCCCATCTAATGAGAAACTCTTGGAAGTCATGACCTTGTATGGGTCGTGATCAAAGGAATATGAGGATATTTCCTAGCCTTGTGTCAACCTCGTTAAAAAATGAAACAAAGGATACGAGGAGACTTCCTTGTCTTGTGTCAACCTCATTAAAAAATGAAATAAGGAATATGAGGATAGTTCCTTGTCTTCTGTCAACCTCATTAAAAAATGAACAAGGAACATGAGGATATTTATTTTACTGTGTCAATCTCATTAAAAAAATGAAATAACTCCCATGAGCATATTTCCTTGTCTTGTGTCAACCTCGTTAAAAAAAAAAAGAAAATAGTATGAGGATAGTTCTTGGTCTTGTGTCAACCTCGTTAAAAAATGAAACAAGGAGTATGAGCATAGTTCCTTGTCTTATGTCAAGCTCGTTAAAAAAATGAAACAAGGAATCTGAGCAGAGTTCCTTGTCTTGTGTAAAGATCATTAAAAAATGAAACAAGGTCCCAAGTTCTAGTTCGAGGTTTTGATTAGATCTCGTAAAATCCCAGTTGAGTCTTTCAGTTGATCTCATAAAAGAACCTTCATTCCATCCACCTAATAGCCATGAGTAGTCTACTTAGGTGAATGTACCGAAGCTTGACGGGCATGCACCTAGTGGTAAAGTTAAGTTTCCCTGTAGGTTATGTGAAGGGAATCACCCCATTCACCTTTGTCCCTATTTGGATGAAGCCAGGAAGGTGTTGGATAACTGTCCTGCTTCACCACAGTGACTTCCATCTGGTTACAGGGGACTCTCCCTTTCATCATGCTTGGGGCATGTAAACCAATCTCAAGCATAGTCTTCATTTAAAGCTTGTGTAAAAATGAAACTGAATTCAAGCATAGCTCTTTGTTTCAAGCTTGTCTAAAAATGAAACTGGATCCAAGCATAGTTTTTCATTTCAAGCTTGTTTAAACATGAAACTGAATCCAAGCATAGTTCCCTATGGTTCAAGCTTGTGTAAAAACGAACCCATTTCCATTTTTAACCCTCATGATTTCCATTCTATCAGCCTTTTTTGTCAGATGAGCCTTGGTTGTTTACATCCCATTGCCACCATCCCTTTGGCTGATCATACGCTTTCACTTGGTTGTTTTACCTTTTCTGAGGAATAGTTCCAATGAGTGGTCTTATTAGCCATCCTCTTCAAATAAATCAACAAGTTTTGAGAAGTTCCAACATCACCAGAACCAGTTGCTATCCTAGACACCACTCATTCCTCAAAATGAATTCCTCTTTAAGCTCTTTTCAGACTCTTTAAACTTGAAAATATTGTTGAGCGCTTGTCCTTTCCAGTGTGTTAATGGATTGGAAACGATAGCTCTCTTGTATTATTTTATGCTTTTTGAGGATTGAGAGATTAATTTACGAAAAATAACTTGTGGAGTTTTCTTTTTGTCCCTTTTCAATCTCTCTAAACATGAAAAAGAGCGAGTTATATTTGTCATTAAACTCATTAAAGCATCAAATAGCGACAAACTTTTCCATCTAGACAAGACCGAGTTTCACCTTTGCTAGACTCATTAAAACATAAAATAGCAATGTATTCACTTGAAGGGTGAAATTATATAACAATAATATGTTATCCTCCTCAATCTTGATAAAAATAAAGAGGTACTAATCAACAATGACTGGGGAAATGGGAGAAAGGGGAAAACCATTTTATGGTAGTAGGTCGCTCTTGAACATGATACTTTCACTCCATCATTGTGACTATCTGGGTTGAGTTATTAGCTTGATGGTTATCACACTATTGGTATATCATACCATCCATCACTTTTTTTTGGGTCAATGCTACCAATTCATTTCAGTGTCGCCGACATGTTCAGGAGAAGTCATTCAGTCAAAATCCATCCTTTGTAATACCATAAACCTTCATTTTCATGACCTCCATTCCTGAACCTTGTGTCGTTAGTCAAATTCCATATCAAAATTCACTACACTCATTTCATGTCATTGATGTGGGATACATCAAGGCCCTCCCGCGACAAGTCGCTTCTTGTGAACATTGGCTCCTTATCCAAGAAGTTGACTTAGAAACACCCTTTCAGTACCTTGAGGCTTGCATGCATCAATGGCAGGTTTCTCGCTTCTGGCAATAGGCATATATCAATGGCCTTCAACTGAAAGACTTTGTATGGTGTTTGACATCAAATCATCCATTCACACCATGCAGAATGTACTGCAGTACCTTGAGTATCATTATCATTATCGGCAATTTCTCTCGTATTTGCCAATAGCTTACATCATTGGTTGGTAATAGATGGTGTCTTCCCATGTTCGACTTCATATCACATATTCACATGGTTAGACTCATACTTGAGCAAACAATTGAATGAGATATAAGACCCTGGATCTAGTTTCATCCATCCGGGCTACGATTTCAGGAGTACTAAATCATATGTACAATGGATTTACGGTAATGGTCATTCCGATCATGGGTCTATATTTGTAGACGACTATTTATGTACATGTAATGAAATTTTATAAGCTAAGCATGGGTATGCCTTCCCTCAACGATTCATGTAAAAATAAAATATCATGATATATGCATTGTAATTGATGTAGGTCACCTTCCACTTTGATACCTCCTCATCACATCGTAAATCATTTCATTCAACATTGGAATTTTTCCAACTTCATGATTTAGGGCGCAGCTGTTACAAATCCATTTGGGCACATCAATCCCAACATCTAGATCATGTTTTTAAGGCTCATCAAACCCTAATTTCAGTTGCTTCATGCCCTAAACAAGTCACCCCTTTGAATGCCTCCTTCCGAGAGAGTTTCATGACTTGAAGGCATCTAGAATTAGCCTCTAGAGGGACTAGCGTAGGTAAGCCCTTGTAAAGGTGTGCTGCAGAGTAGTTGAGTCTACTGCCAGGTGCTCTGTAGAGCACTTAAGCTTCCTTTCACTTGCGCTGGGTGAGAATGAGTGAAATTCACATAGGGTTTGGGGAATATTCTTATCTTTTGGAGTCATATAGAAGGTTCCCTCACTTATCAACTCCTATGAGCTCAAAAATGGATGAGCAATGAGTTAAGGTGCATCCTATCCTCTCATCCCTTCCTCCATGAAACTAATTCTAAGTATGGAAGGCCATTCAATGCCACCATTTATGACAAAACCTCCTTCATCTTCCTATAAATTGGCAACTCATCTAAGTGATCAGGAGCTGAATTATGTTGAATTATAAGGAGATAATGATGTTATGAGATTTGGATTTGAAGAAAGTATTGTAATGCTACAAGTTTTTCATGCTTTTGATGTGATGTGGATTGGATACAAGCTGGAGGAATGGCTTTGAATTAGACACCAGCGGTTGTAATTCCTTCTTCTCTCTAATACATTGCTTGAACCTTTTCCCCATATGTTTGTATTGTTTCATAATGCTTATATGTGTGAATTTTATCTCATTCCTTTCACTTGTATTCAATAGATTGTGTGCTTTGATCGGTTCTTTATTTTCTGTTGTGTTTTTAGGGTACTTCTCAAGCGTATTAAGTACGGGAAGGAGCGACAGGATTGATATAAGGGAGACAAGAAAGCGGAACTACAAGTAGGTCTTATTATCTTCTTGTCTTATCTATTGCTTATAGGAAAAGTCTAAAACACTTTAAAGTGTCGTTATGGATACAACTACTTATCTAGGGAATTAGTATTTATCTATAGATACCAAATTCTCTAAAACACCCCTCCCCCTCCCCCTTGGGGTGGATGTTGGGAAAATTCAACCGTTGGAAAATATCATATAGAAAGATATTCAATCCATGACGGGGGAGATGAATGTGGAAAAAACAAGCCTCAATGGGCATTCAATACCCCCATGCATAGAGGGAATGAAGTGTGACAAAGAAGGTAGTTTTCACACCTTGTATGAGAAGGATAGAAAAGAAAAATGGTTAATTTTATTCATGTAAACTGTAGTGGGGTTTATTAGAAGATCTTTGGCTCTGAGAGCAATGTTATGGTTATCATTATGTGTTCTTGCAATGCAGGGTGGTCGATGGTGCGCACAACACACTGCCTTCCCTCCTGCAATGACATTGGAGTATAGTCTTGCATACAATAGTTGGGCTAGTTGTAATAGTGAATTGGTGGGGGGATTCAATGTTTGGGATCCTAGCCTAGTGAAGGAGGCTTGAATTAAGGAAGAATCCTTGAGCTAGAGGAGTGGAAAGTGCTTTCTTCTCAGTGGTGTATTTGGAAGAGAAATAAAGGGGCACCCTTTGTCTTTAAGTGAGGTAATATTGTTTTCCACTTTGTGCTCTTTTTCTCAGTAGTTCCATAATTATTGATTTTGTGATATTTTTCAAGGCTAGGTAGGGCTGGAGGTGGATATCCCTGCCATTGATTGTCTGCATTGGAATGTTTGGGGCTCTGCTTCTCTGGAATCCTTGTCTTGGGCTTCCAGACATGCGTGTGCATGTGTTTTTTAACTTTGCTTCCATTGCACTTTTTGAAAATTAGTTGAAGTTGGTGGTGGATATTTTTATTATAGATAGTTTGTATTTAGAAACATGGGACCTAACAAAGTCCCACCTGCTGTAAGGGGGATTCAAGTACAAGGGTGCCTTTGTGGTGTATTTGGGGACAAAATTATCACTCCAAGGGGGATTTCCTGGGATACAAGCATTCAGGAAAAAGGTGTTATGTGCTAAGACTGTGAGGATCAATGGGTGGCTGGTGTTTTCCTTACAGAATTGGCATAAGTGCGGTCATAAGGGACACAAGTTTTGTGTCTTGTCAACTAACAATGTAAATTATGCATTTGGCCCCCCTATTTATGTGCTCTTGGGGCTAGATGAGGAGCATTACACCTAGGTTAGATTGGGCGGTGAGTCAAAAGTGAGGTTTTGGAAGATTTTAGGTGGTGTTCTTGGGCTAAAAAATATGCAGCGATAATGGGGTCCCATAAGGAGGGAGGGGAGCCTCGAGGCCAGGGCGTGGGGCATCATGGGGAGAAAATTGATTTTAGAGAAGTGATTGAATAACTATGCAGGTGGATTTTCCACCATTGTCCAACTTCTTGGAAGCGCTAATCAACTAGGTGACAGTTTTAGTGGAGCATCTAGCTGAAGATCGTCATGATGATAGGAATGAGATAATCTCCTTCATGCATTATCTCCAACATAACCAATGGAAAATGCTGGATCAAAAGGCCTATCTTCATTGTGCACATAAGTGTCTTTAGGAACGATTGGATCACCTAGAGGGCATTGTTGAACACACAAAGGCTCATGTGCATGAAGCTTTCCATCTAAAATGCGATAATGATCCTCTATACTAGAGTCCAAGCAATAATGTGGATTGATTATGATAGTGGGTTGTATTTGGGTACTTGGTTTCTTTTGGGCAAGATGGGCAATTTGTTTGCAAACTTGTAATTTTTTGTTATTTTGGTCAAATGTTTTCTTCCATTACCACATGGACAACAATTCCAGTAGTAATAAGGCTGATGGTTTTATTTTGGAAAACTCTGAACAATTTATCTTTTACAAGAAATAATAGAAACTTTGAATTTACAAAAAAATGATAATGATTTAAAATAAAGTTATAATTTAATTAGTTTTTGTATTTCTTTAAATCTTGAAATGGTGAGATGTATCCTTAGGTAAGTGTTCTAATATCTATCCGTGTTTATTATGCCTTTAATTTGTGTGCTTATGCTAGTTTATGGAAGATAATGATAAAAATAAAGATAAGGATATGGCAAAAATCTTAAAACCTCATCCAACAAGTGGGTGATTAGATAATTTTGGATGAAACATTAGCCCACATTATTGTTTATTACAAAAGTTAAGCTTTTATTGAAATGTTCTTGTGCACATTTTATTCCATCTTTAGCTTATGAGGCCAAATAAGGAGGAGAAAATACAATGTCTAGTATATATATATATATTTATTTATATATTATATATTTATATATATTATATATATATATATATATAATATATATATATATATATTAATATATATATATATATATATATATATATATATCTTGAAAAGCTAATTATTGTAACAAACTATTTATTTTTTAACTTTAAATTTATACTCACCTTAATAAATAATCTATGGTAGAAAATCAAACTGATATGAAGTACCCATGTCATCTTCATCGTGTGGCAAATAATTCATATGTAATAAAATAACTAATATAAAAATTTACAATACATAGTATATTAAAATAAAAAATCTAGTTACACAAAGGCTTGAATGTGAGTGCAAAAGATTCCTTCTTTTTTTCTAACAATGGCTACATAGTAGCTAGTACCTGCGACTTAACTTAAATTAAATATAACTTGATTAAATAAAAATCTACCAAAGACAAAGATTTCATCACAAAAATAAAACAACTAATAAAATATTGTATTGTTGAATTCCATCACAAAAAATTAAGAAATATGATTAACTAATATCATTTAGCGGTAGTCTAACGATTATGCTTTTTTTCCCTAAAAGTTATGGAAATTCCGGTCATATTTTGAAAAAATTCTCGATAGGGTTTTTTGTGAATCCAAGTAAAAGTTGTCAAACTTCATTATTTTAGGTGCCCTAGAGGTTTTTGATGATGCCAAATCTATTTCCACCGTGAAAAACATGATTCAATCACTGCCTCTATAATATTTTATGAAATGTTTTTGCCTAGACTCCAGCCACTTTTGATCGTCCGAAAATTCCTTCCCCCTTCGTAGACGACTCCTTAACACACACACACACACACACACACACACACACACACACACACACACATATATATATATATTTATTTATTTATTTATGT
>APFE030124584.1:80951-104211 GCA_000404065.3 Pinus taeda
ATTGAATTTATTAAAATGTGTTTTTAATATTCAAACTCAAGCTTTTGATGATGATGATGGTTAATGTCCATTGAGACCAAACTTTGGTCTATCGGGCCTAAAGAAACAAATTATTTAGTTTCATTTAAGATTTTATTCCTATGCTCAAAAAGCTTGGAGAGAAGCCTTCTGAGCTCACTGTAATTTTGACATCGTAAAAGGCTAGGAAGGTCAATGTTGCAACAAAGATTTTGAAACTGAGATCTAATGTGGTTATATGTGGGGCACTCTAAGAGAAAGTGATTTTCATCCTCGATGTTTTTATTCTCACAGAGATGGAAAAACATTTCCATCCATGGTGTTTTAGGAACTGTCTAATGACCCATTTCACTATGGAGCTCATGAGAGTTTGTTCTAATCTTGGCTATATTAATTTTCCTCTTTGAGCTAGTTCAAACAGAGAGATACTTTTGATCTTCTAGGGTGGGGTTGATGACCTCCTTATAATATCTTAATTTTCTTTTAGCTACTAAATCTTTCTTACACCACATTTTTCTTTGAACTTAGAAGTAACAATATTTTTAATGTTATTAATATTTTTCAATGCAGCATTCTCGTCGATCTCCCATTGGTTTAACCAAGCTCTGGTGTCTTTATACCAGCTTCGCTTAAGCCTTAGGTGGTTTTGGCTGGGATTTAAAGCTAGTTTAGGAAGTCTATGGTCTCCTATGTTATTGAGTTTGTGCTTGTACAACAAAATCCTAGTCATAGCTAGGCTCGCGATAGGGGAAAGACCCACTTCTATAAGGAGAATAGGATAGGGTGTCTTTTTTTTTAATTTTGAGGTTATACATTATAAAATGCTTCTGGATTTGCTCAATCTTTCTCTAGGATTCTCTAGAGATGCTACAACCCCAAACCTCACATCCATATAAGATAACCGGAGTGACTAAAGTTTCAAAGAGGAACTTCTTTCTATCCCACCTTATGAGGTTTGTCATCTTACAATTATTTTCGAGACCAAAATAAGCTTTCCACCCCACATTAATCCTTTTCTCAATGCTATAGTTCCAGTTGATCTTGTGATGAATATCAATTCCTAGGTACTTGTAGGAAGACACTTCCTCCAAGTTACTATTTTCATACATAAAATTAACGTAAGTGTCCTTCTTAGATTTGATAATCATAGCTTTTTTTCTATGATCCATAACTAGTTAATTTATGAAGATATTCGGAAAAAATAACATTTCCAATATTTGGTCGACACATTTCGAACCAGCCAGTGTGGTTCATCTTCAGGACAAGATGAAGATACAGATCTCAAAGGAGGTTAAATAGGAAGATAGGTCATCCTAACGGCTAGGCTAAATTTGACAATGGAGGGAAAATAATATTGTTTATTAATTAATTAATTAAATAATTTATATATTAATTATAATTTAAACAAACAAATAATTTGGCTAGGGGTAGGGATTAATTAATCCGTTTAAATAGTAAATAAATTATTATTTATTAAATTAATTAATTTATTCAATCATTCCCTTAATTATTATTTTGGAATTGAAATAAATAAAAAATAATAGATAAATAAATATTAAGATTGAATACATAAATAAACTAGGTTAGGAAAACATCTAAATAATATTGTTTATTATTTATTTATATACTATTATAGTCTAACCAAAATGCTTATTTGACTAGGGTAGGGAATTATTTAAATTGTTTAAATAGTAAATAATTATTTATTTATTTATTCAATCATCCATATTTAATTACTAATTATTCTTATTTAATTGTTATATGGAATTGGCTAGAAAATAAAATAAAAATATTAAAAAAACAAATAGAAATAAACAAATATATAATATATAGAATACATAAATATTAAAAGTGAACCAAAAATAAATAAAAAAAATTAACAGGGAAAAATAAAAAGAGAAGGTGTTGTTTAAAATAATAATAATAATAATAATAAAGAATGATAATAGAAATAGTGATACTAATAAAGAAAACATAAATAAAATTATTGATATGAATTAATAAATAAATAAATAGAGAGGCTAATCCTTTCTAATTAATAGAAGGAAGAAAAAAAGGAATAAAATATAAAAATGAAAAAACCTAGAGGAGAAAGACTAGGAGGAGAGGGCAGGAATCCAACAGTTACTAATTTTCCAGCCGTCATCCCTATTAATATTATTAAACATCCTCTCAATTTCAATGGATTCCCTAAACTTATGGTGATGAAAATGAGAGATCTCACGACCTTAGCCTCCTCAATGCATATATGATGCTTGGTCTTCGTTGCATGTTCTACCAAAGTAGAAGATTTGGTCCTACCATGCTTGATATCAGCAGCATGTTTCTTAATTCTTTGGTTAATAGACCGACCTGTTTCACCAATGTATGAGGTCCCACGTGAACACGGGATAACATAAACGCCTTTCAAATCCATAGGGTTCACCTGGTCTTTAATAGACCTTAGGGAGCTCTTAATGGTGTTGAGGGGTTTAAAGGTTGAGAGAATCCTAAAGAAGCATAATGTTCCCTCAACCTTTAGACCCCTCAACACCACTAATAGCTCCCTAAGGTCCGTTAAATACCAAGTAAACCCTATGGATTTGAAAGGTGTTTATGTTATCTTGGGTTTATGTGGGACCTCATACATTGGTGAAACAAGACGGTCTATTAACCAAATGATTAAGGAACATGCTATGGATATCAAACATGGTAGGACAAAATATTCTACTTTGGTAGAACATGCAGTGAAGATCAAGCATCATATTTGCATTGAGGAGGTTAAGGTCGTCGCGAAGATCTCTCATTCTCATCACTGCAAGTTTAGGGAAGCCATTGAAATTGAGATGTTGTCTAACAATATTAATAAGGTTGATGGCTGGAAAATTAGTAGTTTTTGGATTCCCACCCTCTCCTCCTAGTATTTCTCCTCTTTGTATGGGTTTTTTCATTTTTATGTTCTATTCCCTTTTTTTTCTTCCTTTTATTAATTAGAAAGGATTAGCCTGTCTACTTATTTATTATTAATTCTTATTTGTAATTTTATTTATGTTTTCATTATTAGTATCCCTATTTCTATTATCATTCATTATTTATTATTATTATTCATTAATTTTTTTTTAAAGACACCCTTCTCTTTTTTTCCCCTTCTTAAAAACTATTTATTTATTATTATTATTTGGTTCAACTTCTTATTATCTATTATTTATTTGTTTGTTTTATTTATTTTATTTATTTTATTATTTATTTATTTTTTAATCAATTCCATATAAGCAATTAAATAAAACCATTAGTAATTAAATATGGAATGATTGGATAAATTAATTAATTTAATATATAAATAGTTATTTGCTATTTAAACAAATTAAAATAATTCCTTACTTTAAGTCAAATGTACCCATTTCCTTAGACTATAATAATATATAAATAAATTAAGTTGATCAATTAATAAACATATTAATTAACCGTTTTCCCAACCTATTTTATTTATGCATTCAATATTAATATTATATTTATCTATTTATTTTTATTTTTTATTTTTTATCTATTTTTATTTTATTTTTTCAATTCCCAAATTAACAATTTAAGGGAATGATTGATAAATAAATAACTATATTTACTATAAATGAATTAAATAATTCCCTACCCTAGTCAAATATAACAATTTGGTTAAGTTATAATAATAATAAATTAATTAAATTAAATAATTAATAAAATATTATTTTCTCTCCTTGGTCAAATTTAGTTGCTTTCCTCTAACAGTTAGGAGACCCATCTCCCTATTTAACCTCCTTTTGAGATATGTCTCTTCATCTTGTCCTGAAGATGAACCACACTCGCTGGTTGGTAATGTGATTTTTTCCGAAAATGTTTTTAATATAATAATAAGTCATTTTAAATTGAATAGATTTAAAAAAAAATATAATTAAGGAAAATATAAATAATAACATAAAGAAAAAAATTAAAAGTTAAATAATAAGAAAATAAAACTAAAAGCAAAAAATTAGTAACTAATACAAATTAAAGTTACTAAACAACCCATAATAAGACCTTAACAAATCACCTTACAAATAAATAAATTTAAATAATAATAAAAATTAAATTCCTAATGTTAAACTATTGGTAAGTGTCTCAAATTTTTGGTCAAAGGCAAACTAGTACCGAGTCGAAGGCAAAACTGCTGCAAGTATAATAACGACTAAAATTGTGAAAACAAAAGAGAAAATTTTATTTATTTTAGTGTTAAGTTAGATTTTATTTTTTATATTGAATCATCATTTAAAATTGAATTGCGAAAATATATAATATAGGTAAGGTTTATTGAGGAAAATAATCGAACCAAGTCCATTCAATAATAAAAATCAGCTAGGAAAATCACCGATTGTTCTTTTTTGTGAAATCAGCTAGCTTCTATGCTTAGTAAAAGCTTGAAACATAATGACAACTTTTATTTTTGAAAAACAAAAATTATTAATTGTTTTTTTTTGCTAAGGCAAGAGAAAATCCTTCTATTCAATTAAAAAAAAAATAGTGTACAAAAGGCTTAACCCAAAACTAGCCATTAGATCCTAAGCTAAAGATCCAGCAGATGAGAAACATTATTAAATTGAGGCTTCTGTGATCCATAGCGGATGAGAAACATTATTGAATTTAGGCTTCTATGATCCATATCAGGTTTACGAGAGATTTCTCGGCCTAAATCACAAGATCTATCATTTGTCAACGCATTTCGAACCAATTAGTATGGTTCATCCTCAAGACAAGTTGAAGAATAAGAACCAGATTTGCATGTTAAATAGCTTGAGCAGAGCCTCCAAGGGCTAACTAGACCAATGGCTAAATTTCACTAGAGACTAGGGTCAAAAAACCAGTTATTAATAATTAAAAGGAAGATAATTAAAATAAGGGACCTTACCTCTAAATAATTAAATTATATGTATAAATTAATTGAATTTAATTGGATGTTAACTTAGTAGTTAGTTAAACAATATTAAATATCAATACATAGAAAACATAAATATAATAATAAAGCATATAACTAACTAACTAATTAAAGATATAAAATTATATGTATATATAAAGATTAAAAAATAGGTGTTAAGTTATAAAATATATGAAAAATCTATTGATAAACAAAAAAATAATAAGGTAAATATAGAGGCATTAAAAATAAAAAAATAAATAAAAAAAAATAAGATAAAAATAATTAATTTAATTATCCAGAAAATGAATATATAGCTTAATGAAGAATCCAAGTAAATATATAAAAAAAAAAAAATAAAATAAATTAAGGTAGATAAGGGCAAATAAATAAATAAAAGTTAATTATCAGATAAATAATGAATATACTGAGTAGAAAATAAATATAAAAAATAATAAATAAATAATAATAAAAATAAAATAATAAGAATAAGATAATATTATTAGGTAGATAAAGGCGTTTAAAAAAAGGGAAAAAAAGGGGGATAGAATAAAATATTTTTAACTCATAAGATAAGATTGCAAGGATTCTCAAGATGCATAGTGTCCCTATAACCTTTAGACCCCTTAACACCATTCATATGCCCCTCAAATCAGCAAAGGATCCTATCGACCCTAAAGATATGAAAGGGGTATATATTATCCCTTGTTCCTGTGGGACCCCATATATTGGTGAAACGGGTCGCTCCATCAATCAAAGGATTAGTGAACATGCATCTGACCTTAAGAATAGGAGATGAAAGTCTTCTACTTTAGCTGGGCATGCGAAAAAAAACTAGTCATCATGTTTGTATTGAAGAGGCTAGTGTCATCTGTAGAGTTCTGCAGTTCCATCATCGGAAATTTAGGGAAGCTCTTGAGATTAAAAAGAGGCCAAGTAATCTCAATAGAGAGGATGGCTGGAAAATCAATAGGTGTTGGGTCCCAGCTCTCTCTTCCTAGCTGCTTTCTTCCGTTCCACCCCCCCCACTCCCTTATTTTAATTATCTTCCTTTTAATTATTAATAACTGGTTTTTCGACCCTGGTCTCTAGTCAAATTTAGCCATTGGTCTAGTTAGCCATTGGAGGCTCTGCTCAAGTTATTTAACATGCAAAGCGGGTTCTGATTCTTCAACTTGTCCTAACGATGAACCACACTAGTTGGTTTAAAACATGTCGACGAATGAGAAACATTTCGAGTGGCTAACACACAGACCGTTTAAGAAGCAAATAGGACCCGATGAACTTACTAGACCATAATTGATAATCCTATCGGGTCCATTTTTTAACATAACCATCGTTCATTTTCACCTCCCGAAATACACCATATGTGTGCGATTCCAGATAGGTCTTGCGAACAACTCAAACCTTAATCTCTGTTTCGTACCCACCAATAAGCACGATTGATCCTGGCCATAGATTGACCGTGATTGATCCAACGATTACAAATCATATTGCTCGGCCTTAAACCACCAGTAATTACAGCGCGATGAGGGCAGTATTTCCTCCCCACTCTGAGCCACATGTTGCGTGGTGAGTGGAATCGCTTTCAAATGAGAAAAGCTACTTCTGGCATCAAGGGGGTGTGATACACAGGAAACCACTTAGAGGGTGGTAAAGCTATAGCAGGCAAAAAAGCGGGGTTTTGTGGCTGCCGCGAAAGTATGGATTCCAGTCCCCAGGCCAAAGGAAGATGAAGATCCCTTCTTCTAGCGATCCCCCTAAAACTTCTGGTCTGCTATTGCTAATCATAGACCCGCATACCAAAAGCGACCTTACTTGTGTCATAACTATACATGAGAGTCAACCAGATCCCGTCTTTGTGGCTCTCTTTTGGAATACCTTATTGTCCTCATCTGCCTGACTAAAACACTGCTCCCTTAATCTGTTCTAAGGAATCTCTCACGAAATCAACTGGACCCTGTTTTTGGTGCAAACCACTCCTTGATTGGCTAGAATGTCCACCAATTTATTGGTCGTCCTTCACACATGAGTGAAACTCACTATGCGTAAGTCTAGGAGGTGAAATTGGATCCTTTGAAATACCTGGATCAACCTCTAATGACTAGAGACATTTTCTGGCTCTGTGCCGCAACAGATTCTTTTAACCAAGTTAATGATCAACTCAGAATCAGCTTCAATAATAATATTCTAGAGATTATCCTACTTCAAGAAATCTAAATATTGTTCAAGAGCCATTAATTCAAACATATTGTTTGTAGCTCTTCCCAGATGGCAATGGAAAATAAAAGGAATACAACCATTTTCATCTCGTAACACTCCTCCAAAACTAGCAAGACTTGGGTTGCCTTTTGAGGCCCCATCAATGTTGAATTTTAGAAAACCCTGAGGGGGAGGATACAAATAATCTAGCTTATTTTCCGGATGCATAACCTTCCTATCCATTCCCTATGGTATAATCCCCTGCATACCCAACTGATGAAGTATCTGCATCTCATTTTCTAAAGGTGGATTTGTTGGGGAGTTTTGCACAATTATACCAACCGTCTCCTTGAGATGTCTTGAGATCTACTCAAAAATGCGTTGGGTTGTGGTGTGAAAATTTTTGAAGATTCCATTGTTCCTTTCTTTCCAAACATTCCAAATTATGAAGCCTGGAATTAAAACCCAATCTAAGCAAAGAAACTCATACTCAGATAAGTTTCACCTTCAGTTATTTAGGGTGTTGATAACGCTTTCTTTGTCGCTGTCCATTTGTTGGAAAATTGTGGCAAAAGAGTCCCACAACCTAGAGGTAAAGATGCAGTCATTGAGAAGGTGATCCATTGTCTCCTCTTGGGCTTCACAGAGATGGCATCGAGAAGGTCCCAGAACACCCCTCTTCCATATATTTTCCCAAGTCAGAATTTTCTTATGATGTACCAATCACATGAAGAGTTTAATTTTCATCCAACGTTGATGCCTCCAAAGGTTCTGCCAAACCCTGTATGGTCTGTAGGAATCCAGCTCAAGGGTTATCTTCTTCGCTTCCTTAATATTGAAGGTACCTTCTTTATTGTTGCCCCATCTAAGTTGGTCATGCCCCTCTGAAACAAGAATCTTCCTTTGGTCCAAAATTGTCAGTAGTGCATCCACTTTTGCTTTCAATGGGTTGTCATCCCCAAATTCTATATTCTTCTACATTCTCCATTTTTCTTCAATATTGGCTTGTTCCCAAAAATATTTAACCCTAAAAAACCCTTTGGTATCCATTTCTTTCTTGAGGTCCAGAAGGTCCTCTCTTAATAGTGTAGGTTCTTGTTTCCATTTATCCTCCCAAAACAGAGCAAGGTCTCCTTCTCTGATTTCCCAGAAACTATTTTTCTGCACTAAGCCTCTATTCCCCCAGGCCTTATTCCAATGTGGGATCCTTTTATGATTCCCGTCATCCTTATGTGATCATTATCTTGCCAAGTGCTGATATATTTTTATTTCCATATACTAGCCCACTGAGCCTTTAGATATTTTACCCAACGCCACCATAATTTTTCCCCTAAAACCTTGTTGAGTACATCTGGATCATCCAATCCAAGACCCCCATGGGTTTTCAATTTTCAAATCTTATCCCAAGCTACCAAGGCCAATTTCTTTCTCTTCTCCCCCTTACCCCAAAGAAAGTCTCTTTGAATGGTTATAAATTGTTGTAAAACTCCCTTTGGAGCTGGAAGTGCTGAAAGCATGAAAATGGGCATTGATTGCAAAATAGATTTTGTAAGCACCAACCGACCTGCCAAGTTTAAAGATCTGATAGTCCATTTTATGATCTTATCCTGCATCTTATTAATTGCCAGCTCCCATATTCTTTTGTGCAAAGGTTTATTAGTTAGAGGAACTTCCAGGTACTTGGAAGGAAGGACCTCCCTTTGAAAGCCCAAAATTCTAGAGATATTTCTCTGAATAGCGATATTAGTATTGAAAAAAAAAATCTTAGATTTGGACAGATTTACCTCCATACCTATGGCCATGGAAAAGTCATGTAGTATTTGTTTATAAGCAAAAGCATATTTTACCGTGGGGAATCCCTGCAACATAGTGTCATCAACAAATTGTTGATGGGTCAAAGCATCTCTAGTTTCAGAAAGTTGGATACCCTTGATGCTACCTCCTTTTGCATGCTTGATAGAGCGCCCAAGTCCTTCCATCATGAGGATAAAGAGAAATGGAGAGAGTGGATCTCCCTATCTGAGACCTCCTGAAGGAGTGAAGGTCTTGGAAGGAGAACCATTGAACAAAATTGAGAAGCTAGAAGAAGTGACCAGTGCCATAACCCATCTTACCCAATTATAATCAAAGCCAAACGCTAGAAGGACCTTCCTAATATAGGTCCAATTCAACTTATCATAAGCTTTGGAAAGGTCCAATTGCATAACCATTCCCACCTTCCTATTGCTTAACAATGAATGCACCACTTCATGTGCTTCAATGATGTTATTGAGTATTTGTCTACCCTCCACATAACCTAATTTCTCCACAGAAACTAGAGTAGGAAGAAGGGGTTTGAGTCTATTGGCAAAAACTTTGGATATTATTTTATACACCACATTGCACAAAGCTATGGGTATAAACCTGTCAGGAGTCTGAGCGTTATCCTATTTTGGGATCAAGGAGATGAAGGAAGTATTGAGCACCTTTAGAATGGTTCTATTCAACTTGGAATCCTCCACTACATTCATGATATCATGTTTAACAATTCTCCAATAGGCTTTAAAGAAATCCACATTGAAACCATCAAGGCCTAGAACTTTTCCATTCTGCATTTCCTTAACGACCTCACTAACCTCCTCTTCAGTCACTAGCCTGTTGAGATTGAAATTATCCTCTCTTGATACTAGCCTAGGTATATGCCTTGTTAAGTCCCTGATAAAGTGATCTCTGTCTGTAGTGGTCTCCTTCGTTATACCTTGAAAGTGCTGAACTAACATAGTTTCTATCTCTTCATGGGAATTGCAAAGATGAACTCCCTCGTCCTTGTTCGAAGAGATCCTATTATGGGATCTGTTTGCCATGGTGAATCTATGGAAAAAACTGGTTTTTCATTCCCCTTCTTTTAGCCATTGAACTCTAGATTTTTGTCTCCAATATATTTCCTCTTATTTACATAATTTCTCCCAGTCTTGATGAAGTTTGGTGACTTTTTCATCTCTGACTCTATCAAAGCCATCTGTGATAAGAGTTTGATTGAGTGTTTGCATTTTATATTCAACATCTTTTTTCGCTGAAAAAATATTGCCAAATTCATTCTTGTTCCAGTCTTTGAGTCTGATCTTGATGTAATTTAGTCTTTTGTGGAGCAAAAACATTCTTATTCCCTAAATATGTAGATCTTCTTTCCACCATCTTGCTATATTACTGATAAAATCTGGGTGGATAAGCCAGATGTTCTCAAATTTGAAAGGTCTATTCTTGGGGGTACCAATGCCCTGCACCTCCATTTGTATAGGCAAATGGTCTGAGCCACCAAAGGGGAGAATTATCACTATCATTTCCTTGCCTGTGAGAATAAGGTCCTCTAAAATTATGAATTTTTCTAACTTTGACACTACTTGAGACTCCCTCCTCTCTTCTTGTTCCATTTAAAGAGGCCATTATTCATATCAGTGTCAAATAGCTTCATATTATCTATGAAAGTTTGAAATGCTATAGAATCTTTGCTTAAAGTTCTTGTTCCCCTTTTTTTTTTCCAAGAGTGATTTGATCATGTTGAAGTCCCCACTCATGATCCATGGAACTTCTGCATGTCTATCTCTTAGTTCTACAAGAGAATCTAGAAATCTGAGTTTATCATCTAGTCTTTGTGAGCCATAAACATTCGTGACCAAATAAGTCTCGTTGTCACCCACAGGCTGGATAACCACTAATAGATTATTCCTAGATGCCTCAGCATCTATTATGCCAATCTTTTGGGGGTTCCAGAGAGTGAGTATGCCTCCTGCTGTATTATCTGCTTTACCTTCTAGAAACTCAAATCCATTGAGCCATTTGCTATGAATTTCTTTGATTTTCTGAATGGAACATTTAGTTTCCTAGATAAAGATCATATCCAGAGCTTCTTGTCTCATTCTATTGCTAAGTATTTTTTGTTTTCTTTTACTACCTAAACCTCTGATATTCCAAGATCTGAACTTAATTATTAAAGATTTGTAAAGGAGTAATTGGTTAGGTCTTTCATCTTACCTGAATTTATCATTGGCTTTCCACATTGCGTCAATAGTCTGTTCTGATTTTTCCTACCTCTTTACTTTCATGGGTTTCTGGGAGCTAATTCTGATGTGGTTTTCATAGTTTTCACTCCTTCGTTGCCCTGCCTTTCATTGTTTCATTGCCTTTCTAGCCCTTTGGCCTAAGTTTTCCACAGGAACAGTTGTTGTACTCTGTTGAACTCTTCTTGAGGTAATGAGTCTACCCCTCCCATGGTTCCCTGTTTCAAGAATCCTTCTAGATCTAGGTGCTCTTTATCCAGAATATCCTGCAGTTCATGATCCTCTATTTCCATCTCACTCTAAGTCATTTCTTAATTCATCTCAAGTTCTCCATCACTTAGCATTGTCTCTTTCTGTTTAATAACATCCTATGCTTGTTCCCTATCTTCTTCTTTCTCCTTCTCCCCTGAGCTTCCTTCCAACACCTGATTTGCTTTTGATATTCCTTCCTCCTCTTCAAGAACTTGCAACATGTTCAGACTGGTCTGTTGCCCTTCTGCTTGTTGTTGCTTTGGCCCCCTTTTTGCCCCCTTTTCCTCTATGTCCCACTTTGTGAAAGCTTTCATTGTCTCTCATTGTGGTTTCTTTACTTCTGTTCTCTATTTTGTTGAGAGGGCAGTCTCTAAATAGGTGCCCATGCTCATGGCACCTGCAACATCTGAAAGGACTATGTTCATAATCCAATGTTTGCACCCATTCTTCATAAAAAACTTCCAAGATGACCACATATGGTAGGGCTTTGGATAGATCCATCTCCACACATATTCATGCGAAGGAAGTATATTTTCCCTTTCTGGTGGCCTCAAAGGCTTTAACAAAATGCCTTAATTTATTTCCTATGGCAAATAATGATTTTGTTTGCTAATAATGAAGAGGTAGGGAGTAGAGTGTTACCGAGACTGGGACCGAAGTAAAAGCTTCTTGCTCTGGGACAAAATTCATCATCCATGGCCACATTTAGAGGCCTGCTGCTACGTAGAAGTAGGGCCCTCCTTCAAACACACTATCTTTGTCCTCAATATTTGTAAAGACTACAGTGAAGAAGCCCTTTTACCCAAGGTGCAGGTCTATGATTCCTTTTGGTTTCCTATGGTATTTAATCCACACTTGTAATGCCTTTTCAGTGGGCCATAATCCCATGAATTTACAAATGATAGCATAGTTTTGCATGTGGTCCCTGTGCACTTGCAAAGCAGGATCATTTAAAACTACTCTAGGAGTTACCTTAGCCTTGGGTTTGCATGGCCCCTTCTGTGTCTTGCCTTCTGCTCCCTGTTTCTTGTCTTCTTCCTCATTATCTTTCGTGCTATTGTCCTCCCTTGGTTTGGTAAATTCTTGATCCTCTTCCAGATTCTTCTTCCTTTATCCTGAAGGTCCTCTCGCAGATTCTATGGCCACTTCCTACCTGTAGGATGAAGTGGAGCTCCCCCCTTTGCGTGCCTCCATGGAGCTCAGAAACCTGAAACCCTAGCTATTTGTTCATGCTCGTTGTTCGTTCCCCTCTCTGTATTTCATCAAAATTATTAATTATGAAAAAGCCATAGATTTGGAATATTTTTTCAAAATTAATTTAAAGTTAGTACAAGCTCTAAACATAATGACAACTTTTATTTTTGAAAAAAAATTAATTATGAAAAGGCCATAAATTTGGAATTATTTTTTTGAAAATTAATTTATGTGGATATTTTTTAATTTTGTAAAACAATTTGTAATTATGAAAAATTGATTTTTAACTACAAAAAATTATTCATCCACCAACCAAAAATTAGAAATTAAAAATTTAAAAATTCAAAAAATATTTTCAATTTCTTAAAAACTAAGTTTAATATTTAATTTTACAAAAATTTAATAAATTTTAGAAATAATTTCTTAAAAATATATAAATTAATTAAGAGTGAAAAACATTTTTGACCTAAACAAATCAAAGATATATAGCTCCTAAGCAAATCAAAGAATATGAACATCGAGGATGAAAATCACTTCCTCTTAAAGTGCCCTCCCTAAAACCACATTAGATCTCAGTTTCAAAATCTCTGTTGCAAAACTAACCTTCCTAGCCTTTTACAATGTCAAAATTATAGTGAGCTCTAAAGACTTCTCTCCAAGATTTTTGAGCATAGGAATTAAATCTTAAATCAAACTAAATAATTCGTTTGATTAGGTCCAATAGATCAAAGTTTGATCTCAGTGAACATTCACCACCATCATCATCATATAAATATTAAAATGAGAAAATAACAAAAGCTCTTCAATAAACATAACATTATATCTCTAAAAAAGCTACAATATATAACCAATTAAATTTATATATATATATATATATATTATATATTATATATATATATATATATATAAATATATATATATATAATAATAATATATATATATATATATATATATATATATAATATATTCACATTGCATAATT
Source organism: Pinus taeda (assembly GCA_000404065.3). Taxonomy (NCBI): domain Eukaryota; kingdom Viridiplantae; phylum Streptophyta; class Pinopsida; order Pinales; family Pinaceae; genus Pinus; species Pinus taeda. The sequence continues at coordinate 94,537 of APFE030124584.1, forward strand.
CAAAAAAAGAAACTAGCAAATAGATTACTACGCAATTTATTAAGGACTATGACTAATAACTATATGCAACAATTATATTTTTACTGAAACTTTTGTCCTATTGAATTATTTTTATATGTTTTAATACTATTAAAAGTTATATTTTAATAAAATTAAAAATTATATATTGAATGTGTTAACTCTACATAAAGTTAGTTAAATTTAATTCAAAATATTACCTGAGGTACTGAAATGTTTTGAATATTAGAAGGTTCAGCCAATTGCAGGAATTAACACTTTTTATTAATCTTTTTCCAATATTTTTCTTTATAACTAATTTCATTTTTATATCAATTGTTATAATTAAATTATTGAATACCTCATTCAATTATTACATATATTTTCAAATTATTAAATATTTGTAACCTATCTCGGTAACCTCACATGTAAAAGCAGGGAGTTAGATTTTTTTTTATACAAATTACCAAGTAATTATCCAAATCACAACTCCACTTTCCTCAATAACCATTAGATACAATGTTCATTAGTACATAAAATAATTACAATAGAGAATAGTAAGATACATAACAATTAACAACCACTGTTGTAGTGTATTAACATAAATTGTCTCGTGAACCTTGCATCCATTTCATGATTTCCTTAACCATATTAATTAATCACTTACTTGGACATTATGATTATCACATCAGATAAAGAATCATCATCATCAAGGATTCAACATCATCAACTGACACAATAGGCAATCATAACATTGAACACCGATATAGCCTAGAAACCCTGTAGGGTGAAAACTAGCAAATGTTTAATCTTATTATTAAATGCTCATGAGGGTTTTCACCCCTCACTCAATGGATTGTAAGGGATTCCATCCCTTATCCATTGCTATAAAATATTACATTGAAATATCATTAAAGTGTCATAAAACCAGCTAGGGCTATTACATTTTCCATGAAACCCTTTACTTACATATCGCCACTTGCTACATCCTTGTGGCGTGCTTGTTCTATCAATGTATGATCCCACAACTCGTACTCATCTGCATGGACCATTATTTTTTTACCTGCCACAATGTTAAACATCACTTTTCCTTGGCACAAACCTCCATCATTTCCTGTCATTATTTTCATCAACAAGCTTTGGCAACAAGATTAGATACAATATTAATCAATCAATAATCAACCTCTAAAAGTAATATTTAACATCTACTTATGTGGATGAGAAAGCATGACATACTACTTAACTAGTACATATATTCAAGTAAAAACTTGTTTTACTTCCACAAAGTTTATTCATACTAATGCATATTTCTCTTTAAGAGATCTAACCCATCAGTACTACTAAAATGTATAACATAGTCGTTATATCTTCTTACATGTAATAAACTATTGTTTCTATGCTTATGCACATGTGTTCTTTTCACATGGTTATTTTTCAAGAACTCAACATAGTTTCTCTAACATACAAAGAACATATCTCTATAACACAATGACCATTCTTTGTGCATCCAATAGCTTATCTTATTAGCCCTTCTTTAATGTATGCAAAACATATTCCCTTCATGTAAACAATTACTTACTTCTTTCTTAAAAGTAAGTCATTATGACCTCATTTCTCTATCTTCCTATATGTAGGTTTCTCATGCTTCCCTTTCAAGAAATTATTACAAATACCCATCTTTATTCATAAAAATCAAGAAAAAAATAACATGGTTATCTTAACCTTTTATGCACTACAATCAAGAAGTCGACCCAACTCATCTAGCAAGACAATCTTTTCAAGAGATTAAATTTTCAAGAAAGCTAACATCGATTATTATCTTCAAGAAAGTTAACATAATACTTTCTCCAGGTACACACAAAATCATATTTCCAATATCACAATAGTTACCCTTTTTTGCATGTAACATGAGTTTTTCCTAACACAATTACTTTACTTCAATGCACATAATCCTTTCATGAAGGATGTATGGAATCTTGATCTTGTATGTACACTATTCGTATGTGCCTTTGAAGGAAACAACCTCTATTTTTGTTTTTCAAGATATTTCTCATAAAAGCCATCATTTTCATACATGAAGTATGCACACTTTTCTAAAAAGAAAACTATAGAAATGAATATATGTGTGCCTAGAAGCACATCATTTGCTAAATCTATCATGCATGTAATGCATAATTATTTTACAAGAAACTTAGAAATTAGTTAGTATCACAATGCAATTACCATATATCCCTTTTCAAGAAACTTTTATTAAATAAAAATACATATTTTAATTCAAGAAAACTTGGCCACTTTTCACACACAAGACTCACATCTAGTCATTCTAAGAGGAACTACATATTTTCTTTATAAGTAAAACTACATATTTTCTTAGGTTTTATGTCCACTCATTTTTCACATTCTTCTTTGCATACTATTATGCATATATTATCTATATTTGGTAAGAAATCCTTCAAGAAGATACCCAAATAAAACATACATATATTTTTCTTCAAGAAAGCGAGCAAGTTACTTATCTTTTCATGGGATTGAGCATCCAATAGTGAAACCAAGCAACAACTCATGTTGTTCTTTGACTGCCCACTGCTACCACGTCTCTATGATGTAACCATATGATGACTTATTATCGATATCATCAATTAGAGTATTGATGATATCATCACTTGAAATTCTTCTATGTGCCTCATAATTAGTTGCCTCCATTTGTATTTTCTTCTTCTTACTTTTCTTGGACTTTCTATGCGAAATCACTTTTGTTATGTGGACTTTTAAAGCTGGAAGTGCTTGGGCAGAGCTTTTAGTGCTCGTTTGGCAAGCCTGAAAGGGGAAATCTCAGCTTATTCATGACTGCGTGCGACAAGAAATAAGTCTGGCAGGTTGTTGTAAGAAATGGAAGGGAGGAAGAAACGAAATACAGGTAAAAGACGTGTGCACAATAAGAAATAACTCATAGGTTGCAAGAAACAAGGGGGATCTCAAATTGTGGGGAAGGAGCAAAAGAAATACGGTCATCTCTGTGTAGTGAACTGCAATATCATGCACTGTATATATATGCAGGTGGGTTTGTATATTTAGCGAATTGCAACATGTGTGTATATATGCAGGTGGGTTCACTCAAAGTCGAAAGTGTAAGTCGAATCTAAGTTGCATGCACTCATTTCTTGATTTCCCCTTAATCAATTTTACAACTATCAAGAATCAGTTTTATAACTGATTCGTAATTTTAAAATTACTTTTACACAGAGTTATTTACGATAGGGATATTACATACTCCCCCTCTTAACAATAACACCATCCTCAGTGTTCATCTCTCATTGGAACTTTAGATTTTACTCATGATATAACCATCTAAACCACACAAAAAGTGATCCTTCCCCTTTAAAATCAAAGATTTCATTCCAGGAAATGACAATAAACACAAATTGTAATGTCATAACATAAGAAAAAATCAATAGCCATAAGAATTTATAACTGCAAAAATATGCAAGTTCTAATTTCCATCATTTGGCCCTTATTCAAATTCATAATATACAAAGACAAATCTCTATATCAGCATACCAATTACTCTTGAAAATCGTGATCATTTTCACGTAAGAATTTTAATAGTGATTAAGCAACCTATCAACACTACATGGTAAGTAATGTTGTAATGTATGACTAACAAATTTAATCGCACTAGTCACAATATTCTGAGTCAAATGAAATACTTTTAACTATCCATCAATCGTGACATGTTAGATGATATTTAAATCATAGTACTTTTACAAGTACTTAAAGAGCACCAACACTAATCATCAACATGATAATTAACTTCACCACATGCACAGTGTATTAACTCTCGGTAAAGACATCCACAGAGTTCTTCTAAAAGTACCAAAAAAGCACCCAGCTCTCTAATCATCAAAACCGTCAATCACTGCATCAAGTGAAAATTGTCTTAGCCCCTACTAAGACTTTCACAAGATTAGTAATACAATAAAGGAATTAAAATTTCCAATAACTCTTGATTGAGCACTAAGCTCATTTCCTATTAAATGTGTAGAACATATTTCGCACAACTATATGTAAAATTCATTTTTAACACAACATATAGCTAATTAGTTAATTTCTTTAGCTATGAGAACCACCATAGGCTAAAGAATTCCCAACCCATGAGAACTGGTTTCCACACCCAGATCAAGTCATTTTCACATCCAAACAGTTTCTTTGATAGAGACCTTACCACGTCTAACGTGGAATTCCACTGGCCAACCAACTCAAGAATTCCAATGACCACATAGGGTCCAATATAGGATTGCTCTTGGCAGTATCCTGCTTATTCCTCTGACAACGTCTTGTCTATGAGGAATTTTGGGCCTCCTCCAACAGGCTCCAAATCGAAAAGATTGCCTCGGGCATTTTACCCTCTTCACCATCTTGGGAAACTCTTTTCCATTACTGAGATCATTGATCTATAGGGAGAGGAAATCCGAACAGATAAGTACCATCAACTCCTCCTGGCAGTTAACTACCATCAACCCAATGCATTAAATTTGGGCAGACAAGTACCATCAACCCCTCCGGGCATGTAACTGCCATCAACCCAAGGCATTAAATCTGGGTTGACAAGTGCCATCAACCCCTCCGGGCAGGTAACTGCCATCAACCCAAGGCATTATAACCTTTCCCAACTATATGCAACTGTCTGGCACGTTAAATTTCTCTTTCGTTACTCTTTCCCAATGTAATTTACATAATGAACCATATAAACATTATCATTAACAAAATAAACATGCATGTACACTATGCATTTACACTTAACGCTCATCATGGGTGCTATCTATCATACATGTATGCATTCAGATTTCCCAAATAACACAATTCATGCATATCATATAACATTATTCTTTCTCATTTATGATTGCAATTCTCATTGCAACATTTTACGTGACGAGTTTTTCTTGTTGCCATTAAGCTACCACTACTTAATCCCATTAGCAACGTTAGTTATACATATGCCTCATTTAACAAGTATTCAATTTCCAAAAAAATTCATGCATACAATAATGTCATGTATAAAATCCTATGCAAATATTCATTAATGTATAAATGTCAACAATAGTTTAGTTAACAATCTAAACACTTCCAATTTCCCATAGTCTATTGCGTTAATCCACACCGTCATTAATGGAGTATTATCTTACGTTTACTATGGCTAGCATTGGCCATGCATCATTAATATAATTAAGCATAATCAAGGTGTTCTGACCAACCCTTGGTTCAACATGCATAACTAACTAATTAAACTACCCTTATTGGAAGCAATTCCTCTACTTATGCAATTAAAAGAATGATCCCCTAAGTGTCACACATGCACCAGAGTTACCACTTGATGTTAGATGCAATAATTATCTTAACACTACTATGTGACCATTTCAGAATAATGACTTCAAGGAGACATTACAAAAATCATTAACATCAACACACTTTAGTTATCATTTTCCAACTCCTTAAGCATGGTCAAAGGAATACTCACATACACATCAAGTGCTAACTAGTCATCACCAGACTTAGTGTCTTCTGCAAGATGTTGGCACTCAAAGCCTGCACTATCTGGTCATCACTAGACTTAGCGTCTTCTACAAGATTCCAACATTCCAAGCCTGCACTATCCGACCATCACCAAACTTAGCAATTCTTTTTCCCTTCTCTGTCTGTCCCTACCCCATGGTTTTCTTCCTTCCCCTTGCTTCCTTTTCCTTTGGAAGCATCTACAGTTGGGAAAGGTAGTTAGCATTTAGTGGCAACTGCATTAACATAGGTAGTCTATTTATGAATAATTGTCACATGTAATTCTACCATGAATGGGTCCTAGAACTGTTACCCACTGAACATGCTTCTACAATTAACTTCACACTGGAATGCAACATGCATAAGAAATCCATCATTCCCATAATAGAGATAAATTCAACCATCATTAAATCGAGGCTCAGATGATTTGTATCTCACAACAAGTAATGATTAACATAAAACACATACCATGCTAGTGAATCTCAAAGAATTAGAGGGAAACATCAATAAATATATTAAGGCATAAGCATATACTATTCATCAAGCATTCTCATGGTGAATAAAATTAAGAAGTCTTCTCATAAACAACTAGAACTATAGCATAGAGAGAGTAAGAATCATCATACACATTTTCCATGCATGTGACACCAATCAAACCATCACTTCTTTACGAATTGTAATAATCTTAAATCCAATTCAATTAATGCATATAAGTTATATTGGTTAGTCATACAACACTAACCAATCTCAACTACCAATCATATTCATGCATCCATGACAAGACCTAATCAAAATTAGTTATTATAGTCAAGTCTCATTACTCGACTCGTTGTTTATTTTCAAGTCTAAAGGGGTTCTTACAATGTCTTTTTAAAACACTATATCATCAAATCCAAGGAAATACCCGTATTTTACATTCATGCATTGACTCATTAAAATTAGTTCATTGTAACTTCAATCATGTTCATTAAATGCATCACTATTATTGTCATATTTGCAAAGCAAGAGTTGGTAGTTGATTGTCACTTTCCTTAATGAGTGTTCAATATTGTTCTTAAGTGTAATGAGTGTTCAATATTGTTCATAAGTGTGACATGAGTTTTATTTTCTTTTATCCTCATTAAGAATCCAATGTCATGAACATAGTTATGCAACAAACTTTATTACATACTATGCAAAGCAGTTATAAACATGAATCACACATATCATGCCAAAAGTATTGTACTACATAAATCAATATGTGAATGGTTAAAATCATACCTAAGTTAATGCCCACTGGTGGCGTACCTCAATTTCGTTTTCACTTACCAATTCCCAAAGGCACCAATGTTCTTTTTCACTTACCAATTCCCAAAGGCACCAATGTTGCAATCTTTAGCTCTAATACCATTTGTAACCTACCCTGGTAACCTCACATGTAAAAGCAAGGAGTTAGAATTTTTTATACAAATTACCCACAAGTAATTATCCTAATCACAACTCCACTTTCCTCAATAACCATTAGATACAATGTTCATTAGTTCATAAAATAATTACAATAGAAAATAGTAAGATACATAACCATTAACAACCATTGTTGTAGTGTAAAAACATAAACTGTTTCATGAACCTTGCATCCATTTCATGATTTCCTTAACCATATTAATTAATCACTTACTTGGAAATTATGATTATGACATCAAATAAAGAATCATCATCATCAAGGATTCAACATCATCAACTCACACAATAGGCAATCACAACATTGAACACCGATATACCCTGGAAATCTCGTAGGGTGAAAACCAACAAACTTTTAAGCTTATTATTAAACGCTTGTGAGGGTTTTCACCCCACTCAATGGATTATAAGGGATTCCATCCCTTATCCATTGCTATAAAATATTACAATGAAATATCATTAAAGTGTCATAAAACTAGCTAGGGCTATTACATTTTCCACGAAACCCTTTACCTACATATCGCTACTTGCTACATCCTCGTGGCATGATTGATCTATCAATGTACAATCTTGCAACTCATACTCATCTGCATGGACCATTAATTCTTTACCTGCCACAATGTTAAACATCACTTTTCTTTGGCACAAATCACCATCATTTCTTGTCATTGCTATCGTCAACAGGCTTTGGCAACAATATTAGATACAATATTAATCAATCAATAATCAACCTCTAAAAGTGATCTATAACATCTACTTATGTGCATGAGCAAGCATGACATACTACTTAAGTAGTACATATATTCAAGTAAAAACTTGTTTTACTTCCACAAAGTTTATTCATACTAATGCATATTTCTCTTTAAGAGATCTAACCCATTAGCACTACTAAAATGTATAACACAGTCGTTATATCTTCTTACATGTAATAAATTGTTGTTTCTATGTTTATGCACATGTGTTCTTTTCACATAGTTATTTTTCAAGAACTCAACATAGTTTCTCTAACATACAAAAAACATATCTCTATAACACAATGACCATTCTTTGTGCATCCAATAGCTTATCTTATTAGCCCTTCTTTAATGTATAAAAAACATATTCCCTTCTCTAGGATTCTACCATCATTTCATGTAAACAATTACTTACTTATTTCTTAAAAGTAAGTCATTATGACCTCATTTCTCTATCTTCCTATATGTAGGTTTCTCATGCTTCCCTTTGAAGAAATTATTACAGATACCCATCTTTATGCATAAAAATCAAGAAAACAATAACATGGCTAACTTAACCTTTTATGCACTACAATTAAGAAGTCAACCCAACTCATCTAGCAAGACAATCTTTTCAAGAGATTAATATTTTCAAGAAAGCTAACATCGATTATTATCTTCAAGAAAGTTAACATAATAATTTCTCTAGGTACACACAAAATCATATTTCCAATATCACAATAGCTACCCTTTGTGTTTTTCCTAACACAATTACTTTTACTTCAAAGCACATAATCTTTTCATGAAAGATGTATGGAATCTTGATCTTGTATGTACACTATTCTTATGTGTCTTTGAAGGAAAGAACCTCTATTTTTGTTTTTCAATAGATTTCTTGTAAAAGCCATCATTTTCATACATGAAGTATGCACACTTTTCTAAAAATAAAACTATAGAAATGAATATCTATGTGCCTAGAAGCACATCATTAGCTAATTCTGTCATCCATGTAATGCATAATTATTTTACAAGAAACTTAGAAATTAGTTAGTATCACAATGCAATTATCATATCTCCCTTTTCAATAAACTTTTATTAAATAAAAATACATATTTTAATTCAAGAAAACTTGACCACTTTTCACACACAAGACTCATATGTAGTTTGTCTAAAAGGAACTACATATTTTCTTTATAAGTAAAACTACATATTTTCTTAGATTTTAAGTCCACTCATTTTTCACGTTCTTCTTTGCATACTATTATGCATATATTATCTATATTTGATAAGAAATCCTTCACTAAGATACCCAAATCAAACATACATATATTTTTCTTAAGAAAGCGAACAAGTTACTTATCTTTTCATGAGATTGAGCGTCCAATAGTGAAGGCAATGCAACAACTCATGTTGTTCTTCGATTGCCCACTACTGCCACGTCTCTATGATGAAAACATACGCCAATTAGAGTATTAATGATATCATCACTTGAAATTCTTCTATGTGCCTCATAATTAGCTGCCTCCATTTCTGTTTTTTCTTCTTAATTAGAGTATTAATGATATCATCTATGTGCCTCATAATTAGCTGCCTCCATTTCTGTTTACTTTTCTTGGACTTCCTGTGCAAAACCGCTTTTGTTACTTGGACTTTTAAAGCTGGCAGTGCTTGGGCAGAGCTTTCAATGCTCATTTGGCAAGCCTGTAAAGGGAAATCCTCAGCTTATATCCTCAGCAAAAGAAATACGGTCATCTCTATGTAGTGAACTGCAATATCATGCACTCTATATATGCAGGTGGGTTTATATATTTAGCGAATCGTAACATGTATGTATATATGCAAGTGGGTCCACTCAAAGTCGAAAGTGTAAGTCGAATCTAAGTTCCATGCACTCCTTTCTTGATTTCCCCTTAATTAGTTTTACAACTATCAAGAATAAGTTTTATAACTGATTCGTAATTTTAAAATTACTTTT
>APFE030124585.1:0-10867 GCA_000404065.3 Pinus taeda
CTCTACTTTGACAAGCTTCACTCACTCCCCAATGAGGCCAAAAAGGTATGTAATCTCTCCTCTTAAGCTCAAATAGGAAGTCTTGATTTCACTAGCATTTAACCTCAAAAGTTCAGCTTCTAACCTCCCTGGCCACTGACCCAATGCCTCAATTTATAGTGCAATGGAGATCAGTTACCAGCTCCTCCTTCAAAAGGATAGAGTCCTCCTTCAAAGGGATAGCTCCTCTCAACAAGGGATTAGTTCCTCCTATGATGGGATGCATGAACCACTTGGAGCGAACAATCCACGTAACAAATGCTTCTAGAAAACTCTAGAATTAACCAAAGATGAGTTTTTAAGATAAATATTGCGCCTTTTGACTTTTACAGGGGTACACACCCTCCCCTTTACATACAGAGCGTATAAGTACGCAGATACCTTGAACAAAAGGTGCGGGCCCGCAGGCAAAAGTAAGAGAAAGTGCGGAACCAAAGTTACATTGCTTTTTTGATATCTTTCTCTCTTTTCTCAAGCTTGTTTTGAAGAGCTGAGGTTTAAGACTTGCTTAGGAAGCTGGTATAGGTGATGATAGGCCTACACCGACTGCAAATAATCAGGGTGATGATATTTTTGTGTAACACTCTCATTTAACTATTACATTTCATCATTATGACCTTTAGTCCTATGTTGGTCAAATGCTGCCATAGTCCAGAGTCGTGTCACCAGTGTTCAAGAGAAGTCCTATCTACAATTATTTACCTATACATTGTCTAACCCATTATTATAGTCTTGGATATTATTCATTTCATTCTAATTTATTCCTTGTTTTGTGTCGATGACGGGGGATTCATTATGGCCCTCCTTTGACAGGTGACTTCTTGTTGACTTCAACTCAATATCTAGGAAGATGACTTAGAAAGTCCCTTTCAACACCTTAGTGCTTGCATGCCTTAATGACAATTTCTTTGCATCCAACGACAGGTTTTCATCATCAACCTTCAATTGGATGATTCCACAAGTATTCGACTTTAGTTTCATTATCAATTAATGGATTGTGCTATCATACCTTGAGATCCATTGTTATTATTGGTGGTTTCTCTCGTACCTGTTAATGGTCCACATTGTTGGCTGGTAATCAGGTGGATTTCTAGCATGTTTGACTTCAACACATTCATTTGCATGTTAGAATTCGTACTTTGATCGAGGTGGGATGGAGCGCAAGATCATGAGTCTTGTCCGATATGACTCAGGATGAGTGGAGTTATATATTATTCATGATTGTGCACATGTTTCTGCTATATGGATGGCTATTTCCATACAATGGGACTTTACATTTATGATGATCCTTCTATATCGGATGTTTACGACCATACCTTGGATCTTAGATTCACAGATGATCCTTCTCATTTGGATGGCTGCGCCCATACCATGGATCCTTTCATATATTCCTTATCATCCGAATGGCTACGTCCATACCGTGAATTTATGTTTTGATCTTAGATATGTATATGTATATATGTCCTTTATTTGCAGGTCTCTTGATAGTGTTTTTCCTCATCCTTGCAAAAGCGCATAAAGCATCTCAGCCATCACTCCTCGTTCTACCTTCATGCTTTAGGGGGCATATGTTACAAAGTGTTTTGTCATACCTCCTACACTTCCCCATGACATAACCTAAAGTGCTCGAAACATGACCATCATGTAGTGTACTCATTCATATATGTAGTTCAAATCCTTCCTAATACATTGATTGGAAAATGACTTGAGCTTCCCTAAAAGGAAATAGCTCTAAAACCCTAATTTGAGAATCATCACCCTTGTGAGAATAAAAACAATGATGATCGCCTGTTGCACCATATTAGACCCATGATGGCATCACTATGTTCACTTGTATACCCACGATGATCCAAAATAGGCAATTTCCCCAAAGAGGATAAGAAGCTTTGTGATCTAGAAGCTTCCAGAGCAGCGAGCTAGAGGTTGGTCGGCATAGATGAGGTCGAATTCTCCCAACTTGGCCTCTTGTTCTTATCTCTATGACCTACCTCCTTAGGATGAGGGTGTAATCCTATCTTTGGAGAGATCCTAACTCCCTTTCTCATCCTATATATTCATCCTCTCCCATTCCCAAATGATTGGTCTCTGCCTATTTTCAACCTTATGCTAACATTATGCCTATATGCTACTCATTTGGCTTGGAGAACTTAGCTTGGAATTGGATATTCATTCAAGGATAGCCTATAAACATCAAGGATTGGTTGTATTCTTCTCTTTATTTTCTATTAATATACAACTACTAATTCATTTTCCCTAAAAGTGTATGCTCACATATCATTTAGCTTAACATTCCTTGATCAGTTAACTTGGTTACTTTTGAATATGGTATTTGTATTTTCATTCCTTGTTGTGTCTTGATCTCTTGTATAGGTTCATAAACGCTGTAAGTAGTAGGAATGAGCCCGTGATGCAAGTGATTCAAGGTCTTCAACAAAGGAGATCGAGATAGGATCAGAATGAGGTAGGCCATCTTCTTCGTCTCTCTTTTCAATTGTAACTTAGGAAAGTGTCTGGTAGATTGTCACTTAGGTTGCTAGAGCCACTCATTAGGCTAGAGGGATCATATTTTTCCATAGAGAGGATTTACCTAGACAAAACTTTGATGTTCTTCTTCTTGTCGATTATTGTTTGGTCAATCTTTATGTGTTTCTGCTATAAAGAGTAGAAGTATATTCTTGTCTATTTCTTTAGTACATTTCATGAGCTTGTGAATCTACATGATTTTCTACATAGTACCAGAGCATTATTTGTAGAAATTTTCTACATAGTATTAGAGTTGAGAACAATATACTAGAGGAGATCTCAAAGTTTTGAGTTCTAGGTTACAAGTGAAATTCAAATTTGCAATACATACTTCAGGATCAACAGATGGAATTCTATGGTTTGCGGCTCGAGTATGCCTTGGATGGCATCTCGAATTATATAGCTTGGAAGGACAGTATGTAGGCTGTGTTGGAGGATAATGGCTTGAAGGAGGTCGAGACCACATTGTATGGAGTCTCCACGGGAAGGAAAATATGCATGCTATGTGGAAAGATTTGAAGGACCTTTTCCATAATAGGAGTGACCAAATGAAGGTTGCTATGAAAGATAAACTTCGAAGAATCAAGATAGAGGTGGGTGACTCAATTCCAAATTACTTCACCAAGTTCACTCAATGTAGGGATGAACTTGGAAGTGTTATAATCACAGTTTTCGAGGATGATATGGTGAGTCTTTCTCTTCTAGGACTCCCAAAGAGTTGTCATAGTTATCAGGACTCTGCCAATGGTCAGGAGAAGCCACTAGATTGGGAATGACTGTGGTCAAGTTTGATTTAGGAGGAGATCATGAGGAATACCAGAGATGGGACCTCTTCCAAGGAACTAGAAGAGTATTTTGCCTTAGCGAGTAATGAAAAGCGGCAATAGGTGAAGCTATAGCTTCACAATTAGAACTTTATTTCACTCTCATTTCATGCATGGTCAACACTTCCATGGGAAGCGTGTGGTTTCTTGATAGCGCTACATCATTCCTTTTGACAAGGAATAGAGATCTCTTTAGTGATTTTAAGGAGAAATACCTAAAGTAGAGCATAGAGTTTGGACATGAAGAGAGATATAGAGCTACCGAGATCGATACAGTTACCTTTTAGAGGTAGTGTTGCTCCCCTCTCAAGATCAAAAATGTGATGTATGGTCCAGGACTAAAGAATAATCTTGTTTCAGTCATGGTATTGGAAGATTGTTTCTATGATGTGGCTTTTAGTAAGGGAAAGGTTTCCTTAGACACACCACCAAGGGACAAATGAACCAGATTGGTGCATGGGTCAAGAACTTGGATGCTCTTGAGGTTTAAGATAAAATCCTTGAGGAGAAAGGCAAAGGTTAGATACTTGGTGGTTGAGAGGGAGAGTAAATTACCTCTCAACATGTAGCCCTAGAAGAAGTATCTAAAGGAACTTTAGGAAGTTATGGATCATCCACAAATAGAGAAGTTGAGAGGAGACCGAGTGGAGAGATCCACTCAAACAGAGACGAAGTAGTCTCATAAGTAGTCTCAGACAATTGTGGAGTAGCCACAATTGGAGAAGTGGAGAGGAGACCGAGTGGAGGCATCCACTCATGAAGAGACCTCTAGTAGGGGGGGATTTCAATCCAAATGGGCAGAGGGATCACATGTAGCCATACCTCTAGGTGTGAGGTAGGGCAATGTGAAGTGATAGTCCAAAGAGGGATGAAATTGGGCAAAGTCCATTGAGTGGTTTTATCTCAAGGATCGTACCTTTCTACGATAGCCCAAATTACATAGTAGCGGGAGGAATCAGTGAGATTGATGCAGTCAGAGATCAAAGTGATAGAGGCTAGAGAAGTCAAATACTGAAGAGCGCGGAGAGGGTTGACAAAGTGCAAAAAGGCAAAGTCAACAAAAACATAGAGTTTTCATTTGACAAAGGCAATAACAGTCAAATACTTTGATGACAGAGGCGTCATTCTGATTTAGATTGGATGTTTTTGTTTCTGGAGTTTTTGTAGCAACAACACTAGAGAGAAGTGTTGCATGTAGAACATTACAAAGGTTCAGGATCGAGATTGAGTCGAATTCCTTTCTTGTTGAGAGGGAGTGCTGAAAATAACAACAAGAAATGATAAAAATAGAATCCATAAATTCCAATTTAATTTGTCCCTGAATTAAACTGAGAATTAAAATCGAATTATATACTCATAACAACTTGTAATAGTTAACTAGAGTGAGTTGACTTAGTTAACTTAGGAATTTCGAGTTGGAAATATTTCTAAAGTCATGTATATGTTCTCCCTATATTATAGGGGTCTAGGATGAGTTAAGTATGAGTTTTAATTAGTTAACTCAATTTACTGAGTTAAGTCCAGTTAAGTTAGTTCCAAACTATTTGAGGAACTAATAGTGATTTAATAATCAATTGGTGCAGTAATGCATTAACTAGTGATACTCTAGTTAACTGAATATTTACTCATCAGAAACTCATGCATGTCGATTCTGAGAAAGACCTAGTTGAGACTAGAGTGTAGGGACAATGTACTATTTGTTTTAGATTTTTCTGTGTTTCACTAATAGTGCATACATTCAGGAACTGATCCTTGAGGGATTGTGCAGTTTTTAGAGGCTTTATTTCCCTTGAATTATGCATTGGAATAAATACTTGGAGAGCTTGTGAAGAGGCTAAGATTTTGCCTTGAGATTGCTTATGGGTTGGAGATTGAATTTGTTGAGTGTTGGGATTGTTCTTGAAAGAACAAGCATTGTAATTTCATCTTGATTTTACAGATTAATACAAATCATTAGTGGGTTTTTTGCATTGTGGATTTCCTCAGATATTTATTATGTTATGTTCCTTTGATGTTCTTCCTCTTATCAATTATTGTTTGCTTAATATTTATGTGCTTCTGATGTAAAGAGTAGAAGTAAATTCTTGTCTCTTGCTTTAGTACATTGCATGAGTTTTTGAATCTAGAGGATTTTCTACATAGTCAACAACAGGATCATAAAAATTATGATCTATCTGATGACCCTCAAGGTATTGAATGACTAGATAGTCATGGTTGAATTTCTCAAATATGTTTTCTATTTCAAATTCATAATCCAAAACAGAAAATTCCCCACGATAAAAAACAGAGGGAAGAAATATGTCTTTTCGTTGTTGTTGAGAAGAAATTCCAAAAGAATGATCTTGATATGGAAAAATTTGTTGATCCTCTAAGATTACAAGCTATATCTAAATTTATTTGGAATGCCCTTCTAATAAATTAATCTTTTCTTTTGAGCTACATTTGCATGAGTTTAAATAAGAGGACAAAAACGTAGAATTTTGTTTATCCACTTCACCATCCGTATACCCATCATTCCATTCTCTAAAACCTTGAATGGAAACATGATCTACTAAAAATTATTTTTTCTCCATCCATATTTCCAAAAATATAAC
This sequence comes from Pinus taeda, assembly GCA_000404065.3. Taxonomy (NCBI): domain Eukaryota; kingdom Viridiplantae; phylum Streptophyta; class Pinopsida; order Pinales; family Pinaceae; genus Pinus; species Pinus taeda. The sequence continues at coordinate 5,981 of APFE030124585.1, forward strand.
CCGAAAGCTTATTATGGATGCTATTGAATTCCCAAACAAACATTCAATCTAATTTTTTCACTTCCCTTGGAATGAATCATGAAATAATCTCATGTATACATCTTCACACTTGACTTTAAGAAGATCAATAAAGTCATGAAAATTTTCGATATGTTTCAAAGTCAAGCTCAAATCATCACCACTAAATTTTGGTCCATTTATCAAAAAATATTCATCTTGGGTAGATGATTAGGAAAACCAATAATAATTGTAAAATCTAAACTTGCATACCTTGAAACAATAGTAGAGGTGTCTGAGTTCTGCATTGGCCCAGTGAAATAATCATTGAATCGTCTGACTTATGAATCGTTTTGAAAATGGAGTCACCATGAAAGCTTCTAAATCTTGATTCTTGAAAATGGAGTCATCGGAGCAAACACATTGCAGCCAAACTAATATAAAAATATTTATTTTTCCTCAGAGATATGATCTTCAACACTTAAATTGTTTGGGGAAAAAATATGTGTTTCGTTCCCCGATAGCTATGCCAAAATGTTATCTCTTAGATGAAATTCGGTTGTGGGAAAACCTCCAAGGTAACCGCAAACCTCTTTTAGGTTGAAAGTTGGCCCTTCAACCTGGAGAGGGTTCTCTCCCTAAAACACAAATACTCGAAAGGTCACTATAGTATAAGGGTTTCGCCTTTAATATTCTTTGGCCAAATTTAGTTCATAGGGTAAAATTTGGTTGGACCATTTACGAAACACACCATTGGGCATGGAATCCAATTCTAACAAGTAATGTTTCATATCTAATGAGCAGGATACAAAAATCATGAGAGCAACAAATCCTTTGACAAATTGAGAGTTTGGAAGAAAAGAACTGAAGTGAGACAAAATTATAGCTAATTGAGGTACAAATACTAATGGCTGAGAATTATGAGAAAGAGAATAAATGAATCCAAATCTCATACAATGAAATTTACAGACATGAAGAAAATTTTTTATAAACAAAGAGAAAACAGAAAGGAAACTAAAACACCTTAATTTCCTATAAAATTCTCATAAAAAACTGTAATATATTTAAGACTGCTCAAATACACTAGAATGAAAATGTTTTCAGTAAATCCAACCCTTTTTTATTCTTCTAAAAGTGTCTTTATAGACCTTACATCAACTAATTACAAAATAATAGTCTTCAGATTAATTACGTTATTTTAAAAATATCTAAATATCTCCAAGTTCATGCATGTGAAGAAAACCTTAACTACATTCAGTTTTTTCATAAAAATATATGTTGGAAAATATGTTGATATATAGGTTAGGTGAAATATATTTCAAACTATCTTCCTTGAAAATAGAAATAGGTCCCTAACTGATAGTACAACATCCTATCTAGAAGAAAAGGTCCCTCTGCAAAAACAATATCAAATTTCCACCAAAACTAGCTTTCTATTTGAACTTTTCTTTCATTCACACCTCCTGATGAAAACTATTGATACTACCACTGTCAGCTCCCTTGATTTTTATAATTGTGTATTTTGCTGGTAGTGAGAATGTTAGATTTCTCCAAAATTGATGACAAAAGAGATGCCAACACTTGTCTTTTAAAATCAATGACAGTAAGGTTGTCACCTCTCATCCCTGAATCATCTTCTATCAGTGGAGATACAATTTTGTTCAAAATAGCTGACAGTGGAATTGTTAGCTTCACCAAAATCATTGAACATGGGAATGTCAGCTTCCCAATTATTCCGTTGTATGAAAAAATTTGTTAGGGCGATTGTCAGTGATAAAACAAAAACCCCTAGTTTGTGAAATAAATAGTCAAAATTTTAAGCTTTCTCCCCCAAGCCTCCTAGCTGAGGGTACTAAATGCCCTGAGAAGTACATCCACATTCTCCAATATTTTTTTCATGCTACCTTGTATCCATAGGACCCTTCCTTTTAGCTCATCTTCTCTTTTTAGAGCCTATAGGTTTCTTCTTGTTAATGATCAGGTCTTTCAAAGGTATATCATATACATTTATCACTTGCTTAGGTAATTTTGAGTTATTCCTTAGTTTCATTTTAAGCCTTAGATTATTTGTTGGCCTAATGTGGGGCTTTTTTCCTTGTTCAAAAACTGGAAACAATGGTTCTTCTTCAACTTCACTTTCCACTTCAATTTCTTTGTATTTTATATTTTGTTTTTTCTTGTATGTGAGGGATGCTGTAAGAGGTGAAATCATGGCCCGGGGAGAAATAATAGCAGGGGGTAATCTTACAGGGGATGCAAGGTCTAGATTACCAAGCCTGCCACTCCTCCTTTAGTAGATTTTGGGACTTTTAGGTCTAGAGGATGTATAATGGACCTATGTGTCCTTTTGGCTAGGATCTGGCTCAATAGGGACTTTTCCTTTGGTCATTTACCCCTTTATAACAATATTTTTCCTTCGTCTTCTCCTTTTAGCGGGTTGACGTTGAAAACCTCCCCAAAATAGGAAGTGGTTCCAAGTCCTCCCTTCCATGGCTAGCTGGTTTTCAATTAGAAGTTTGATTAGGGAATTGTTATATATGAAGAGGAAGGAGGGGTATGTTCAAGCCATGAATCTAGCTACTATATGCCTAAGACTTTCTAGTAGATAAAAACAAGGATTAATTCTAACTTGACCACCTAGATGTGCAAGGAAGTAGAAGTGATAGAGTTTTACTTGATTGAACCTCCCTTCGCAGGTGAATCATTGATGATGGAGGTGAATAAGGGTGTGCCATTTTTCCTGTAACCATTCCCTCTAAAATCAGACCCTTTTGTTCTGACCCTTGAACTCCTCTTTCAAAAAGAGAGGGACATTGATCCTTGCCAACACGTGACTGTGAAAAATACTTTCTCCATCTACTGGTAAGGTTGTGGCCTCAGCAATTGACTACTCTATAATTGTAAAATACATGCCCCCAAGCTCCATGTGATTCCCACCAAAACCATGAGCAAAATACCAAGCCATTGCATCATGGTAGTCAGTGTAGCGATGTAAAAACTCACTCCAACTAGCTTGCTGAAATTGTTGCTAGTTATCAAGATATATGTCCAAAACACCTGACGCTTTGGGCTCAGAACTAGTTTCTTTACCTCCTTTTCCCAATGTGTTGTGTGGCCTTCCTAAGATTTGACCCTGAATCCCTGTGAGTAAAACGGATTCAACAATACCAAGTTTGATTAACTCCAAACTGAAAACAAAGATTACTGACTACACATGGTAAAATATATTGACACCTGAAATAGAATATTACAACTATGGAGGTGAATGATTATATAGTTGAGGTGATAATTAAAAATAGGGTTCATATCATATGATAAAATTATGACAATAAGATTCACTAATAGCAGTTGAGAACACTTATTAACTAGTACCTTTTTACGCCTTCGAGCCAGATAGAGACACATTTTAATGATATTGTTGACACTGACGTGTTCATCATAATCACAACCCTTTAAATTTAAAATTTTGTTTTGGCATTGATGGTTGGCCTATTAGTCAAAATGGAATTGTTGATGAGGTCACTGTCATGAATTTCTTCAGCAGAATATATCATATCACTAAAACATGGATAGCCCTACTATCAGTAATTTCCTTGTTTAATACATCAAAATTTATGACATTGAAACTATTGGCCTTTTCTGGAAAAAAAAAAAAAAAGAAAGGAGAGAGAGAGAGAAAAAAAAGAAGAAGCAAAGTTTATTGTGATAACAACTAGCTTCACGAGGATGTTTTTTATCATGGATGACAGCAAGAAACCCATAGACCATAGGCCTAATCCATTGGGTGTCTCCCAGCCACTAACCCTACAACTTGTAAACTATACCACACTACTTCACATTGCGAACTGAAAACTAAAATTGAAATTTTCTACAAAATATGCTAAGAGTGTCTAGATTATTGGCATACCAACATATCCTAAACTGCTAAAATAACTTCTCAATCAAATAACACAAAATTCCAATGCAACCAATCCAATAGTTGCTCAAATACCATGGCTTTTTTACTATGTTTCAATAAAATCAAAACTGGAAAATATAGTAGTGAAGACAACTCATGATGTAATTTGTATCCACAATGAAGCAATAGCTAAAAACTCAAAATGAAACAAACCTCCATGTAGTCAACTACGGGATCATAAAAATGATGATCTATCTGATGATCCTCAAGGCATTGAATGACTTTATAATCATGGTTGAATTTCTTAGATCTGTTTTCTATTTCAAATTCATAATCCAAAACAGAAAATTCCCCACTCTAAATTACAGAGGGAAGAAATATGTCTTTTCGTTGTTGTTGAGAAGAAATTCCAAAAGAATGATCTTGATATGGAAAATTTTGTTGATCCTCTAAGGTTACAAGCTCTATTTTAATTTCTTTGGAATACCCTTCTAAGAAATTAATCTTTTCTTCTGAGCTACATTTGCATGAGTTTAAATAAGAGGACAAAAATGTAGAATTTCTTTTTTCCACTTCACCATCCGTATACCCATCATTCCATTCTCTAAAACCTTGAACGGAAACATGGTCTGCTAAAATTTATTTTTTCTCCATCCATGTTTCCAAAAAGATAACCTAAAAGCATGTTATGGATGTTATGGAATTCGCAGACAAACATTCAATCCAATTTTTTCACTTCCCTTGGAATGAATCATAAAGTAATCTCATGTATACATCTTCACACTTGACTTTAAGAAGATCAATAAGGTCACAAAAATTTGCGATATGTTTCAAAGTGAGGCTCAAATCATCACCACTATATTTTGGTCCATTTCTCAAAAAATATTCATCTTTGGGTAGATGATTAGGAAAACTAGGAATAACAGTAAAATCTAAACTTGCATATATTGAAACAATAGTTACAGTGTTTGATTTCTTCATTGGCCTTGTGA
>APFE030124585.1:15458-34927 GCA_000404065.3 Pinus taeda
GTTCTAACCCTTCCACCTTGCAACTTCAACTTTACTTTTCCGCGACCAATGATTCTAGCCTTCCTGTCATCCCCCAAGAAGACATCACCACCATCATATTTCTCATACTCGCAAAACCACTCTCTATGGGAAGTGAAGTGAAAGGATGCTCCTGAGTCAATCAACCATGCCTCATGATCTACATGTGTTCTTGAAGAAGCCAAGTACACATCCCCACCTTTATTTGAGGTGGTTTTTGCTTCTGCAGAAGGGGCCTCATCAGATCCCTTTCCTCTGTCTGGAGCTTTACATTTACAGTCCCTCTTGTAGTGCCCTTCCTTTCCACATTTCTAGCACACCACATTTATAGGTTTTCTTGGAGATTTAGATCTCCCTTTAGATTTAGATCTCCCACTCGATGACTTATTTTTGTTTCTATTCTAGGTCCGCCCTCGTATAGACAATGCATCACCATTTTGTCTCTCCATATTTTTCCGTCTCATCTCCTCTGTTAGCAAGGATGAGACTATTTCATCAAAATGCAAGGCAATTGCATTACTACCTATTACAATAACCAGACTATCCCATGAATCTGGTAGAGAACACAACAAATTGATGCACTTATCTTCATTTGAAATTTTAATATCAATAGATGCTAACTGACTTACCACAATATTAAATGCATTCAAATGCTCTGTCACTGAGTCTCCCTCTTTCATCCTCGGTTATACAAATTTTTCCGCATGAACAATTAGTTCACCAAAGACTTACATTGGTACAGAGTCCCTAACTTGTCCCACAAAGCATTCGTCGTAGCTTCCCCTGATACATTCAACAATACTGAATCTGAGACACACAATTGTATTGTGCTCTTTGCCTTCTGATGCAACTTCTTCCATTCTTCATCGAAAACTCCTGTTGGTTTAGTACCTGGATCTACTGCAATCCACTGGTCTTTATCCACCAACAAATCCTCCATCTTGAGTTTCCACAACTCAAAACTCTGACCATTAAATTTCTCGATCTCTATCTTTCCACTACTCACCATCTTTTTTCACCACCAGAATCGATCTCGCAGATCTCCCACTGAATAGGGTTTACCACAGGCCTGAGCGAAACCCCTCAGCAACAAAGGTGTCCCCTTGAAGCCAAAAACAGATCTGATACCAAATGTAGGTTTTAACCCCGTACAGAAATTACCTGCATACAAATTCTAAAACACAGAAAAATAAACACTGCGAGATAATAACACATAAAACACATAGACACAGAGATTTTCCCACTAGATCCCAAAACCGGGACTACTAGCTTGATTTTTCATTTTTGTTCCTTTCAATGTTACAATACATATTTATATATGCCAAAGCATCTAATACCATGGACCTAAAATTATCGCGTCTAATACCATGGACCGAAAACCATCGCGTCCAATACCATGGACCGAAAAACCATCGTGTCCAAAAAACATGTGCGAAAATCATGCACAAAACCATAGGTGGGTCTACCCAACCTAACATAGGGTCCAAAACCAAAATTTTCTGGGGCGCTACCCCAGACCCCATAAAGTGGGGTTACGGGTGCCCTTCAAACCCCCTGTTAACTACGTGGAAAGAATATAACACAACCCAACATTTAGGAGGTTGAGGTTGAAAACATCCCCAAAACAGGAAGTGGTTCCAAGTCCTCCCTTCCATGGTTAGCTGGATTTTAATAAGAATTTTTATTAGGTCCTTGTGATATATGAAATGTGAGGAGGGGTATTATTGAGCCCTGAACCTAGATACCATATGCCTAAGACATTATAGTAGATAAAAACAAGGATTAATTCTAACTTGACCAGTTAGATGTGAAAGGAAATAGAAGTGATAGAGTTTTACCCGATTGAATCTCCCTTCACAAGTGAAGTATTGTTGACATAGGTGAAGAAGGGTGTGCCATTTTTTATGTAACCATTCCCTCTAAAATCCTACCCTCTAGTTCCACCCCTTGAACTCATCTTTAAAAAATAAAGGGACATCGATCCCTACCAACATGTGACTGTCAAAATTCCTTTTTCCATCTGTTGGTAAGGTTGTGACCTCAGTAATTGATTTATTTGTAACTGTAAAAGACGAAACCAAAACCTCCACGTGATTCCCACCAAAAAACTGAGCAAAATACTGAGCCACTGCATTGTGTTGGTTGGTGCAGCAGTGGAAAAAATCACTCCAATGGCTTGCTAAAAATGTTGTTGGATATTGAGATATATGTCCAACAAATCTGGTGCTTTAGGCTCATAATGATTTTCTTTACCTCCTTTTCCCATTGCATTGTATGGTCTTCCTGAGATTCGATCCTAAATCCCTGTGAGTAAAATAGGTTCAACAATGGCAAGTGTGATTAACTCCAAACTGAAAAGAAAAAAAAGAAAAAAAAGGATTACTGACTATACATGGTAAAATATATTGGCATGCGGAATGGAATATTAAATCTATGCACGTGAATGATTACAGAGTTGAGGTGATAATTACAAACAAGGTTCATATCATATGGTAAAATTATTACAATAACATTCACTAACACTCATAGCGGCCGAGAACACTTATCAACCAATACTTTTGTACCCCTTTGAACCAGATAGAGACACATTTTAATGATATTGTTGATGTTGATGTCGTGAGTATAATCACAACCTTTTAAATTTAAAATTTTGTTTTGGTGCTGACGGTTGGCCTGTCAGTCAAAATGGAATTTCTCATGAGCTCGTTGTCAACAAATTTCTTCAATAAACTATATCAGATCACTAAAACAATGATAGCCCCGCTATCAATAATTTCCTTGTTTATTACAAAAGCATTGACACTGAAACTATTATCCTTTTCTAAAAAAACCTTTAAAAGTAAAGTTTATTGTGATAACAAATAATAAGAACTAAATCAACATTATTTTAGCATTTGGGAAAAAATCTCACAAAGTCTATCTCCTCAACTTGGGAATATCTTTTTGCAACCAATGCCATTATGTACTTTCAACATTATTATTTAAACTAATATTTTTATTAAAAACACATTTGCATCCAAGGGGTCTCAATTCATTAGGCAATGCTACTAAGTCCATATATCATTTTTCTTAAGTGCAACTATCTTCTCATTCATGACCAAACTCCAAGAATCATTGTTTTCCATCAACATTGCCTCTTTCATGGCTCCATGGTCATCAATGTTAATAGATAAAGAAAATATGTATTTGAAAATAGACTATAATTATAATTTGTCTAGTTTCCTTCTTTATTGAATGGGTCTTGTTGGTGTCAATAATGTAATACTCCTTTGCAAAAACTGTCTTGAAAGTGCAAGATTTAGAACTCTGATTCAACATAATTCAAAGGTGAAAATGCACCAAATTTAGTTGGTAGAATTTTGTAGTCAAATAACATTAACAATATTATACATCACCACTGACATACCATCGCAGGCATGCTACAACATAGGTGGTGAATGCATTGGCACTAAAATTTGCACACACGCCATAATCTCCGATGGTGTTAGTGCCTAGCCATTGAATGGCTCTGGTAACTCCACGTCGCAAAGCTTCATGAAGGTTAACGTGATGGAGCAGTGGGGAGGAGCCTCAAGTCACCCTCTCATTCCCTCTGCAACACCCCCACAACTATCAAACTCTATGGCCCAAGCCATGCAAAAGGGTGCTATGTGGCCCTCCCATGTAGGCTTCCCATGCCTACTGTGCCCCGCCACATCTGCTTGAGCTTTGCCCAATTAGCTCTACCCCATTATCCAGTGATCATCATAGTCACCTGTCCACATGGTCGGCTCACATCCCACTGACATTAGGCTTACATCACCCGAACTCCACCCAATCTAGCCTTGCCACGTGTCCAGGTCAAATTTTTTTTTTAAAGGCCAAGTGTCCCATTTTCCTTGCCATTTTTCTCTAGACACTCCACAATTCCACACCCATACCTATCTCACCACTTTACTCGATTCCAACAATTCTAAAGCATTAATTGGAAATTTCAAACTACTAGTTAGTCTTCTATGGAAAATCTAACTTTTTGAAGCAATTTTCTCGAGAACAGCCCCGTGTTTTGGGATTTTAAGACCAAAACGCTTGTGCTCCTTGAGAAACCCTATTTTGACCATAAATTCCAGTTTTTCATGAGCAAATCTCATGCCCAGGCTACATTCATCTTGCGAGTAGGGTCATGTTACACAATATTTTGTCACTATCCCGGTACTCCTTGTCCATGATCCTGGAGGACCTCTATAATGAACCCGACATGCTTTCCCATCATGAATAAACTTCCAATATGTCCCTCTTCATGAGAAGAATGATTCCCCTTTGCATCATTTCCTAAGAATCTTCCTGGTATCTTAGTTTACAAGATCGGTGCTACTAACTAGTTTCCTCCTCGCGCCGATTTACAAAGATTACTATCTATTTTGTGTCACGACCTTGCCGCGCTACAGGCTCAATTGTTTAATATCAATTTGTTGCTCACTCATCACCTGGAGGATACGGCCCTCCCTAGCCTAGAGTTCTGGAGTCACTACATCCTGTAGAACATAAAGTGTCTCCTGAGGGAGCGCAACCATATTTATCCAAACTCCCTTTAGTGTACTGACCATAGGCCTGTCAGCCTCATTTTCTATAACCGGTGTGCTCTCTAGTAGCACTATGGTATTGGTCATAGGTGCACAACATTTCCTCAGTCACGTTCATGCCTACTGCGAGGCTAGTTAATAGAGTACTAGCCTGAGGAGTGCGCACTTGAAACTCCTGTATCTATGTTCGAAGGGCACCCAACACTATCTTGTTTTCCTCCGCGAACTGCTAGAGGGCCTCTGCGATGACATCTTGCACCATCTCCCTTATCTCATGGAGATCACCCTCAATGAGGGTGATTGGGGCAAAAGAAGTCTTGGAGGATTTCAACTTCTTCCACAGCCCCACCTGCTCTCTAGCACTGTCGCTTCAGTTGTGTGACGCTATCTGTGGGTTTGCGCCACCTTCCTCTATTTTTGTCTCCTGTTTAGGTGAAGGTGACTTGTAGGCCTCACACTCCTCTACTGCATTTTTTTGTTCTTTTGCTGCCTTCGCAGTGTCTTCTGGCTCCTACACCTTTGTTGTTGCTACTTCCTTCCTTCTCTACTCTTCCAACTGCACCATTCGCAGTTTTTCCTCCTCCTTCTTCCTTTGTGTAGTGGACTTCTCTCATTCCACTACGGAGCTGGCAAGAGCGTGCCACTCCGGTGACCACGATTCAAGAATGGTGAATATGACATCGTATGTGGACAGGTAAGGTAGCTCCTTCCATGTCGTCATGGGCTCCTTCCTCACCTTGATGTACACGTGATGAAAATTTGCCTTGAACTCTGCGAAGCTATGCAAACTGTTATAAACAATGGGCGATAACCACAACTTGTGGTTAATCCCCATTTTGATGTTCATCTCCATGAATACCCAGAATGTCTTGTAGAAATTCCCACTATAGATCAACGAACTATGTAATATACTAAAACAAAATACGATATCTACTTCTACAACACTTTGCAGAAGCTTAATCGAATTGAGCAAGATCAAGAGAACACATATAACTGAGAATGAGAAATCAATCACACATATCATAGAGGAAATAACCTGGGGAAAGCCTCAGCCTAAAACCCCAATCTCTGTATTATCATACAAGTGGAAATATTGTTCAAATTACAAAAAGAATCAACTCTCAAGCTATCCTGCTCTCTCTGCAATCAAACAAAACAAATCACAGACTGAATAGACATTGTATATGTCCTCCTCAAGCCCTCCAAGCCTCCTATTTCCTTGCACAGTTTTTCTTGGGGTCCAGTGAAGCCACATGTGTGAATTGGCCTCATCACACTCACAAAACCTGAAGAAGTAACTGCGCAATCCTCAAGGAAAGAATTCCTCCTGCATGCAAGGAATATTCACAATGGAATATTCTAGCAATTGATAGTACATTGCTCCTCCATCTGATCTCAACTCGGTCTCTGTATGAACTAACATGCATGAGTTATTTATGCGAGAATATTCAGTTATTTGAAATGTAGTAGTTACATGCATGCATGCATTAACTAATTGAACTCACATTAATTCAAAAAATTGTTTGAATTAATCTAACTGGACTTGACTCAGTTAACTGAGCCAACTAATTACAACTCAATATTACAACTCATGCTTATCTCTTTAACTGATGGATAAATTCCTCAATTAATGGAGAAATTGTTGCATGTCTCGACATAGACTTCATGTTTGATTTTCCCTAACTAATTAACTCAAGATGAATTAATTAATTATTTTACAAACAGCTGTTAAGATCAAATTCGAATTTTACTATCTATTTTAGTTCAGGGACTAACTAAAATAGAAAGGTATCCCGAAATTCTATTTATAGAATGTTATTTTTAGCACTTCCATTTTTCATTACTTGTTTCTATGTTCAACACGGCTGAACTGCTATTTATAGCAATGCTATTTTTAGCATTTCTTGTTGCTATTTTCAACACTCCCTCTCAACAAGAAAGGGATTATCAGTAACCCCAATCCTATCTCTATGGAACTCGAACTTGAATTTTGACAATGTCTCTGTCAAAATATATGCATCCTGTTCCTCGGTCGAAACATACAACAACAACATGATCCTCTTGACCACACAGTCTCGAAGGTGGTGATACCGAATATCAATGTGCTTGGACCTATCATGAAAAATTGGATTCTCAGAGAGTTTGATACAACTCTGGTTATCACATTATATCACTGTAGGTCCATCCTCTAACCGAACAATCCCACTAAAATCTTCCGCATCCAAATGGCCTCACATGCATCCTGACTAACAACCATGTATTATGCCTCTACTGAGCCAAGTGCAACTGATCTCTATTTCCTGTTGTACCATGAAACTTTAGCTGAACCAAGGTTGAATATTCCTCCAGAAGTGCTCTTTCAATCTGATGGACTCCCTACCCAATCCACATCTGTGAAGCCCTGAAGCTTCACTCCCTCTGTCCATCTGTACCACAATCTAAACTGAGATGTGCCTCTGAGGTATCTCAGCACCTGCTTCACTGCCTTCCAAAATAGCTTGGTAGGTTCAACCATATCTTGACTCAACTGGTTCACCGCAAAGCATAAGTCGGGTCATGTGTTCACAAAATACATAAGTAAACTCACCAGCTACTGATAAATAGTAGCAGCTACTACCTCACCTGAAGTAGCATCCTCCTTCCTCCAGTTCCCAACTAAAGGAGTCTGCATGGGCTTGCACTTCTCCTTGTGAAAGCACCTGAGTATCTCATTGGCATAATTGCCTTGAGGCACAAATACTTCACCATCTTTTTGCCACACCTCCATGCCTAGAAATTAGTGCATAAGGCCTATTTCCTTCATCTCGAACTCTCTTGCAAGGTCTTCCTTGCAAGACTATATCAGCTGATCATCACCTGTCAAAATCAGATCATCGACATAAAGAACAATGATCAATGGTTTACTTTCTACCATGATGTGGTAAAGGTTCTCATCTGCTTCACTCTTGGTGAAGCCCAAACCAGTGAAATAGCTATCGATGTTGGTGTACCAAGAATGGGGTGCTTTCTTCAGCCCATACAAATCCCTCTTGAGTCGGCACACATGCGACTCACGATCGAAGGTCTCGAAACCCCCTACCTTCTCAATGTACACCTCCTTCTTAATCTTCCCATTGAGGAATGTTGTCTTCACGTCTATTTAGGGTATCTTCCACCCCATCTGATCTGAAAGTGCAAATATCGATCTAATCGATGAGTACCTTGCTACAGGAGAAAAAGTTTCATCGTAGTTGATCCCCTCGACCTGTGGGAAACCCTAGGCAACAAACCTTGCCTTATGTTTCTCAACACTGCCATCAGTTGCCTACTTTACCTTGTAAAGCCATCTAGAACTCACCACTGACTTGCCTTGAGGCCTTGGGAAAACATCCCACACACTGTTCTAAATGATAGAGTTATACTCCTCTACCATTGCATCAACCCAAACTAGTTGTTGCATTGCCTCCTTGAATGAAGAAGGTCTGATATCTACACACTCCCCAACCAGGGCCATGTACCCAATGTAACGCTCGGGTGACCTCCTCTATCTGCGTTGAGAAGATGGTTGTCCCACATTCTCTCGCGCATCTAACATCAACTTGTCAGCTTCCCTTGAGTGTTTCCGCCCATCTCTGGAAGTATCACATGAGTGGATGTCTCCACTCCTGGATCCTCTGCATGCGGCTGCTCAACATCAATCTGAGGCTCCTCCTCCTTAGGAACTAAAAGTTCCTCCTCTACATGCAACTTGAGCTCCCTCTCAAGTGACACTTGCATGGCTTTCTGCTCATTGAACTTCAGATCCCTGCGTACCACAGTCCTCTGAGTGAAAGGCAGGTACACCCGATAGTTGTGGGGTGTATCCATGTACCCCACAAGCATTCCTGACTCAGCTGTTGGGTCTAGCTTCTTCCTAGCATCTTTGGTCATATGACAATAAACTGATGATCCAAAGATTCACAAGTGACTTACATCAGGCCGCTTCCTAGAATAGGTCTTCATAGGTGTCTTCATTCCTAGTATATGGTATAGGCTTCTGTTTTGCAAGTATACTGTTGTATTGCATGCCTCAGCCCACAAATGCAGTGGTAGGCTTTGGTCATGCAACATCGCTCGAGCTACTCCCATAATCGATCTGTTCTTCCTTTCAGCCACCCCATTTTGTTGTGGGTTATGGGGTGCCGTCAATTCCCATTTAATACCTTCGGTAGCACATAAGTCTTTAAACTGTTGGGAGACACACTTTCTACCATTGTCGCTATGCAAGGCTTTTATTTTCTTTCCATATTCTTTTCTCTGCTAAGACTTTAAACTCACAAAACCTTAAGAAGGTCCGATCCTTCTTTTTCATAAAGTAGATCCAGCATCTACGAGAAAAACCATCAATAAAAGTAACATAGTACCTTTGTTTAGCGGTGGAGGCTGTAGAGAAAGGTCCACAAACATCTGAGTGAACTTGCTCCAAGATTGCTCCAGCTCTACTATCTCGATCTGGAAAGGAAGATTTCACATACTTACCCAAGGTACAACCTTTGCATGTAATCTTATGCTCAAGTTTTCCCTTGGGTAATCCAATAGAAATCTGTTGCATGATCTTCAAGGTTCCATGGTGCAAGTGGCCCAGTCTTCTATGACATAGCTTGCCAATATCTTGGCTCTGCAACATCTCAGCTTTGGAACTCAAAGCAGCATAGTTGTCTACCTCTAGCTTGTAAATATTCTTGACTTGAATCCTTATTCTCTTTGTCTATCCAGTACCGATATGCCTCAGGAATACCATTCCTTTACTAAAGACTACATCATAGCCTTTATCTTCTAGCATAGCAACAAACACAAGATTCTTCTTTAGACCTAGTACATACTTTACATCAGTCAGGGTGAGGGGAGCTCCATGTTCCCTCTGAAACACAACCATACCTTCACCTAAAACATTGTACTTTCCATCATTGCCCATCTCGATCCGCATCTGGAGATCCTTCTCCTCCAAGGTACTAAAAATATTCTTGTCACCTGACATGTGGAATGAAGCTCCACTGTCTAGGTACCACACACATCCCACCATGGATGAAACCATGCATGTGATAAGTGAGAAATTCAACTCAAACTGTGAGGCCAGTGCCTCACCATCGGATCCCTTCGATGAACCCTTCTTCGATTTCTTTTATGGACAATTCGTAGCATAATGGCCCACTTCATGATAATGAATGAAACACACTTTCGATTTGTCAATCTTTTTCCCACCATGGGAAGAACCGGATTTGGGATGGGATGCCTTCCCTTTCCCTTTCCTCACCTTACTTGCTAAGGCTAGATTTTCCTCATCATCTTGCTTCGATGAGGATCCATCTCTGGTGCTTCTTCTTATTTCTTCTTGCATCAGATCTGACCAAAGTCATTCCCAATCTGGAAGTTTTTCTCTTGCATTAACTGAGTCTTGGTAGCTATGCCAGCTCTTAGGAAGACTGACGAGTGCAAGAGTCACCATGTCATCATCAGTGGTCATGATCCCTACAATTCCAAAATCATCCTTGCAGGTGGTGAGCTTGTTCAGATATGTAGAGATCATGTCGCCCTTTTCACACTTGATCTTACGAAGCTTGTCTTTGAACACCAACTTTATCTGATCATTTTTGTTCTAATATAGATCTTTCAATTTTTTCCACATCAAAAATGATGTCTCCTTGCCATGGAGGCTTGAGACAATGTGGTCTCGAACTCCCTCCAAGAGGATTCTCCTTGCTCTAGCCACACATTTCTTCCATTCCACCAGTTGAGTAGCATCAGTCAGCTTGGGGACTTCTTGATCAATGAAGTCCTTTAGACCATTATCCTCTAATAGTGCCTCCATGCAATCCTTCCAAGCTATATAATTTCAGTTTCCATTAAGGGCATTCTCGAGTCTTAAACAACTGAATGCCATTGGTGAAATTGAGATGTGATAAGAACTTGATTTCTATATTCAGGAATCACAAACTTCAAACTTCTCCTTCTAGTATATTGTTCTTCGTCTTGATCACCTTTGCTCTGATACCATGTAGAAATTCCCACTGTAGATCAATATATTATGCAATATATTAAAACACACTACAAGATCTACTTCTACAACACTTTGCGGAAGCTTAATTGAATTGAGCAAGATCAAGAGAACACATATAATTGAGAATGAAAAATCAATCACACATAACATAGAAGAAATAACCCAGGGAAAGCCTCAACCTAAAACCCTAATATCTATATTATCATACAAGTGGAAACTTGTTGAGGTTACAAAAAGAATTAGCTCTCAAGCTATCCTGCTATCACAACTCACAGACTGAATAGACACTGTATATGTTCTCCTCAAGCCCTCTAAGCCTCCTATTTCCTTGCGCAATTTTTCTTGGGGTCTAGTGAAGCCACATGTGTGAATTGGCCTCATCACACTCACAAAACTTGAAGAAGTAACTATGCAATCCTCAAGGAAAGAGTTCCTTATGCATGCGAGGAATATTCACAATGGATTATTCTAGCAATTGATGGTACACTACCCCTCCATCTAATCTCAACTAGGTCTTTGTCTGAAATGACATGGATGAGTTATTTATGAGAGAATATTCAGTTATCTGAAGTGTAGTAGTTACATGCATGCATGGATTAACTAACTAAACTCACATTAATTTAACAAATTGTTTGAATTAATCTAACTAGACTTGACTCAGTTAAGTGAGCCAACTAATTACAACTCAATATTACAACTCATCCTTATCTCTTTAATTGAGGGATAAATTCCTCAATTAATGGAGAAACTGTTGTAAGTCCCCACATAGACTTCATGTTTGATTTTCCTTAACTAATTAACTCAAGATGAATTAATTAATTATTTTACAAACAACTGCTAAGATCAAATTCGAATTTTACTTCACTATTTTAGTTCAGGGACTAACTAAAATAGGAAGGTATCCCGAAATGTTATTTATAGAATGCTATTTTTAGCACTTCCATTTTTTATTCCTTGTTGCTATGTTCAAAAATGGCTAAACTGCTATTTATAGTAGTGTTATTTTTAGAATTTCTATTTTTAGCTTTTCTTGTTGCTATTTTCAACATATCTTGTCGTCTTTGATCCTCTACGCATCTTTAGTTGCCCACAATGAAGCGTGTTTCTCTGCCTCTAGAAGATCGTTCGCAATCATGAGGAACTGGTTATCCTCAGGTAATTCCCAAGCCACCAGCACTATGGATAGTAGAAGCCATGCATAGTGGAAAGTATTCCCTTATTCATGTGCCTCACGGTAGTTTTTTAAGAACTCCATGCACAAGTAATCCACCCAGTTAAACTGGACCCCCTCTGCGGACTACGCAGCAAGTGCAACCACCGGCGTGGGTACCTCATCCACGCAACACTTCAGCATAAATTTCCTAGCTAATATTTGCACCGTGACTTTGACTGTAGTGTTATTGATACTAGAGATCTCGTACCCTCTCTTTTTCTTCTCTAGCTTGAGCTTTTTCTTCATGGCCTTTGTGATGGCCAAATCATCACTTTTACCCTCAGATATATTCGCTGGATCCTCCCCTTTTCAAGGGAGCTGGGTAATTCTATGAATTAGGTGATTCGTGATATGGATGGGATCCTCTAGCCACAAACACCCATCATGCACCAAGCAGAGCAGTTGCCTAATGAATAAAATAGTCACTCAGGCGTGATGGTAATGCGACACCTAGAGCAGGTTTAACAACCTTACTTTCTCTACTCCTCATAACCACTTTTGCGGCTCCAATTCTATGACTCCTGAAGCTGTATTTTTCTTTGGCCACTTAGCTGTGCGATTACCAAATGTGGGAATTGCTCATGGTCCGTGAGATCCCAGTCTTAAATTTTAGAACCAACACCTATCCCAAGTGTGCTCCATAAAAAACGATATCATCAGGTAGCAGTGGAGTTTGCATAGAGCTATTTCTCTCATCTAGGTCCTTGGGCACCCTTTCTTTCCCCTTCCATGGAGGAACATACATGGGCAACCTAGTCAGAGGGTCCACACCCTAGGTTTCTGCTTCCATTTCTTCGTCATACTCCTCTTCCACCAAGATTTCTTCGAAGTCTTCTTCCTCCTCATCGACTTCCAAATTGATCGCCTTCTCCTTTTCTTCCATGGTGAGCCTTGTCCTTAATAGATTCCTGGGGGACATGCACACTGATACCATAGGCTTCTTATCTTTCTTGGGTCTCAGTGTGTGTGGAGATTTAGGGATTTTTGTGACTATCCCAGTGCTTTTTGGGGATTCTCCTACTATCATGGCCTGTGCGGCCTCTTGAATGGTCATCTCTTTGATATCCATGGCTTCTTCAGATGCTGCCATATTGTTGTTCCACAAATCTATCAACGGCTCAAGTAAGTCCTCAAACAATGCCTTCGACTTCAAAAGATCGAACAAATAGGGGTTCATGAATCTCTGGGCATGCAATAGCTCAATTCGCAAATTGCCAAGTGTTGTTTGTTGGGTAGCCCTTTGCACTTTATAGCACCTTTTTAATTTGACCGTTCCCCCCACTTTCATTCCATTAGTGCTCCCTTGGTGACAGATTTTCCCAAATATAGCCCATAAAGTTTGCCTTAAATTCCTGCCACCCGCTCCATTTGGTCTCAAACCATGCATCCCATCATGAATAGTGACTATAATAGTCACTTTCTAGCCAACCCACGCGGCAACGCAACTACCCTTGCACTATCACGGACCCTGTGACACCTCGATACTGCGCACAGTCTTGACATAGCACAACTCTTGGGAAGAGTAGTTTATAGTCCCATGCCTCCTTTCAGCTTCCTATAGCACTAAGACTATGCTTCCCGTGACTAGTTAAATAGTCAGGCCACCCATGTATGGCTTCATCTGACTACCATTTACTTTTCCTGAGAAGAGTTCGACATTTAACTTCTCCAATTGCACTGCACAACCATTCGTGATTTCCTTAATAACATATGGTCCCATCCCATGCAACAAACTGAGAAACTCTCGGCGGTCGTCCCCAAGTCTATCAATGTAATTGAGCTCATCCTACTCTATTACTATGGTATTTCTATCAAGAAATTCCTTCTTTATTCCTTCCTTAAGCTTCTTTACTTCTGTTTCCACCATGTCTCTTTTCTCCCTCAACCAAACTCTTTCATTCATGAGTTCTTGAATAGCCTAAGATCACCCTACTAGATCTCTTCATCAAGTCCCAACCATTCGTCTTTGAGCTCCTCCAACAACAAGAGCCTTTCTTCCAAGGATCCATGGTCCTTTACCCCTTTGAACGTAACTATGTGCGGACTATACATGATAGACACTATAGGCATTACGACTTCTACTCCATCGATGAACCGAAAAGGCGTTTGTCCAAGTACGTGCAGGTCCCAACCACTTCGCTGCATGTTGCATACCTTGTTCAGCGCGTTACACACCTTGTCAAATGCTTCCATGTGGATAACCTTCCACATGATTGTTATTCCCACATATTGTCTGTCCAACCTTAACAACCAGCTGCACAACTATCCCCCCAACACATGCTTATTGACCATACCTCTCAGCGCAGAATTCATGTGCATCCGCATAGGTTGTTTTCCATATGCCTATATCCACCTGGCTAGATGTGCATGTGGATAATCTTGTACATCATACTTGACTGTTAGTCGCATCTTAGGCTTCCCAAACACATGCACATAATTCTCCTGCATTCGCGCTAGTCCTCAAAGCTCCCTTTGTGCGTACCCCATCACCTCGTGGGCGTAGCATGTAGTACCTAATTCAAAACCTTGAAGTGTTCCTTTTTTGGCACCTCTCTTCCAGATTTATTCAAGAAGGTATCTACCTCACTTAGGCCATCATAAGTAGGCAGGTCCCTTACTTCTGTCGATACACAACGCAGTGACCTTGTCATCATATTACAATTCAGTGTAGTCACCTCATGTAACCAATTCTACCATCTCTCTGTTTCCTCATCCGAATCCAAAGTACAGGAGCTTTAGTGCTCCCATGAAAGCCGCCCATCTACAGTGGGATTCACCCACTCCTGGTTTCATGTCGTTATCTTATAGATGTAGTCCAAATCATCATCTCTTCCATAGTCACGTATCGGCTTTGTATAGCGCGATCCTTCAGCAGGGTCCAAAGGTATAACTATGTGTAATGACTTCTTCTCAAAAATTATCTTTCTCTTCTTCAGACTAGTCACTCCATTCATGTCAGTGGCCCAATCAATTCCTAAGAGCGCGGGGTAGGGATTGTTGTCTTAACAATCTCTATTACTTCAAAGTCTACTAATGCGCTTGCTCCCTCAATATCCATAGTGATTCCCTGTAATCGCCCCATGGGTATTATTTTCTACTGGTTCGCCATTCGCAACTGAATATGAGACCACTATAGCGTAGGTCTCCCCATGCGCCCCCATGTCTACATAGACAGAACATTCACGTCTGATCCTAAATCCAGAATTACTTGGTCCATCTCATATTCTCTAATCTATGTGGTTAACCTCATTTCTCTTCCCATCCCTGTCTTATGCTTTCCATTCTTTCGAACTACGCATGGTTCTCTTGGTGTGTCCCAGCACATCTATTAATGAGTTCCTATAATCCTTTTACAACCTTAGTGCTGCATAATAACTTCATGCATGTTTCCAAGAACATCGTAAGCATAGATGGGTCCATCTATGGCTCCAGTCTATCTTTGCTTCCTGAAGTGGAGGCATCAGCAAAGCTCTTCTTAGCTTCCATGAAAGTTTCTTGAGCGTGCTCCAAATCAAACTCTACTTCTTTCACCGGAGCTTCATGAACCCAAGTACTATCTTCGGGCTATTTGCCTTTGTCATCTCCCATCACGATTACACTTCAAAGCATAATGTTCAAATTTGGAGCTTCCTCGAGTGGCTCAGACCTCATCATCTACAGGTTCTAAGTCAGGGGAGGTGGTAGCGCTCCTTTGTCAAGTATCCTAGCTATTAGTGTAAGACTATCTTCTGCCTCATGATCAAACAAGGTGCAATATAAACACAACAGTTGCATTGGATTCATACAATCATGGTCATAATGTCCCGACCCTCCGCAATTGTAGCATGTCAACTCATTGCGACCTCTTCTAGGTCCTCCTCTACCTCGGCCTCGTCTGCACCTCTGGAATCTGGTTAACGCCACTCCTTCATTCTGGTCTAGGGGCCGCAATTTGGCCTAAACTCTGTAGGTGGGAGTTCTATCCATCATCAAATCATAGCTCCTACAAGTGCACTCATCATGTCTACAAAAGTTACATAACAATTTCTATGAATTTTGTCTATACTTTTGTAACAAATGACATTTGTCCATAGTGTGTTTTCCACCTAATTGGAAAATTGCACACCACAAGGCAAGTGCTGCGCTAGGTCCTGCCTATGCTTCTAGACTTAATGGCATTGGTCCTCTTCGTGTGAGGTAATTTAAAAACACTAGGAAATGGTCCTTATCATGACCCTGACCCTTGCATTTTACGCACAACACCTCTTCATGCACTTCTGGTCAAGTTGTTTTGTCCTGTTTCAGACTCTCCATCTTCAAGCATAAATTTTTCGACTGTGTGTGGATTTGTTGAACTCCCAAGTTAGGATCTTGCATTGGGGTCTCATGAAGCCTCATCATGATCTCTAAGGCCTTTGCATGAGTTTTTAACTTCTACTGTGATAGCGCACTCCTTAAATGTGGCATTATTAATGCTACAAACCATTCATGATGTTGTCCATCCATCAAATTCATATTAGCTTCACGAATTGTACACTTCAACCTTTGATCCAACTCCTAAGGAGTCTCACCCGATAGCATAGTGATTTCTTTGAATCTAATGATCGACTGTGCTTCAAACTTTAGCTTGCTAAATTCTCTGTTTAACACTACTTGGATATCTGCGATTCCTGCATTTGGATTATCATTGGAGTACTTAATATACCAGGTCAACACGTGGTCCTACAGGGCACTAACGAGTGTCTGTTTCTTTATATTGTCATCTATAACTCCCTACGCTTCCCATACGGCTCTTACCACGAACCAAAATTGGTCTGGATCCTCATTTCCCAATCCCTTGAACAAAAGAAACTTTATGGTAGTTTCCATATTGACTCACAGTGGTGGCGAAGGTAGTACGAGTGAAGATGGAAGTGGAGGTGGTAAAGCTAGTGGCAGTGTGGGTGGGGGTGGTATTCATGGAATTCTTTGCCTTATCAAATAGATCGCACTTCACAGCGAGACCTTTGCGAGTTCTTCCTCATCCCCTCGTGGAGGTGAAATCAAGCGGCTAGATTTTGGTCACTTATTTCCTTCGTTCATGTAAGTTTTTCCACTTCGCATAGCCCCAAACATCAAGATAATTGCATAACCCTGTTTTCACACAATAAAATTTTAATCCAAGTATTTAGAGACTTTCCGTACTTACCTCGTGGTCCCTTGAGAAAACGTCGCTCTACCTTGTTGTAGCTAACTGAGGTGTCAACCACGAACTTAGTAATAAATCATCTTATAATCCAATCAAGCCAATTATCTATGGTGTGCATGATCTTATCCTCCGATGCTTCCAACCTTTTCACTAACTCTAGGGTCCACAAAATAGAATTGTCAAGTTTCCACCTTCCTTTGCTATCTGCTAGCTTCACGATCCACTTGTACAACTTAGTAGGAAAAGACGCGAAGAATATTTCGTGGATCTCTACGTACAGGTAGCTATCTAACCACTCTTCTTTTCTTAGTCGTGGGTTCCTATTATCCTGCACCATAACTCGTAAATCCTCCTATCCAACCAACCCTCAATTTCCTTCTTAGTTGGATTCCAATGATACGACATTAGACATCTCTATGCAGATTCTAGTCCCAACAATAGAACCATTTGTTGTCTTGAGGGGGCCTGACCCAGGTTCAGAGTTAATCAGTTGAACAAATCCCTACATTACTGGGCCTTTTGGCATCAACCCACGGTGCGTAGACTGAAGTCTCACCTGAAGCAGTATGGGGGGATGTTGGAACCAAGTTTCCTCACCTTGCAGATGTCTGAGGGGTCAATTTAATCCAACTATGCCTACCTTCACATAGGTCGCTTCGCGCACTGTCTGACCTGTGAGACCTTTGTGATATGTTAGGATTGCCTTTCACATAGCCCTAACCATGGGTTGAGATGCTTTCATGCTACGAGGGAAGTGATTTGCGCTATTTCCCTAAGTTACATTGCGTATCTTACTTATCTTCTTATAATTGTTAGTCAACTTTGCATAAATAGATACCTTATCTCACATTTACTTAATCAACACAATCAGATATGTTCATGCACCATATAGACAATATAAATGAAATTTACACCCAATATATTTGATACAGAAAACAGGAAATAAATACATAGAATTGATGTAAAACTTCTCTTTATTAATGCTTCAACAGTTACAGACTTGACTTGCACTGTGCACTCAACTGTAGGGATCGCGCACTTAGCTGTAGACTACTTGGCCTATGTGCACTTAGCTATAGAGCCTTCTCTTACTCTACGACTAAAATACTTGACTCTACGATTAGATCTTCCGCTATCCTTCTATTCCATCATTATTCCTTCTAATTCTATTATGTCTCAACTACTTAAAGCCTCGCTCTATTTATACAATCCCATGGTCTGCGGACCATGGGTATATCTCTAAAGATGACATTACATTAAAAAATTGAGGGCGAACAACCCTATGACTCATTTACAACTTATTTCACCGCACCCACAAAATGTGGAGTCTTTACATCGAATTTACAACTTTTAACCAAAAACTAGGCTTTAAGCCCCAAAACATTCCTTGGGGGATCTTACACCCTCTCACACAGAATGAGTCGAGGTTGCGGACAAGATCGACCTTCCTAGTATCTAAATATATCTAGTGACAAGCAAGCCAATCAAAAACTATCTTTCTCTAAATATGCAATTAAAAACAAAGGCAAACAAGTGTTTTAGGCCTACCTTGGACCTAATGCAAGTTTGTGGAAGCCTCGCTCCCTTGCTCCAAATGAGCATCCTTGAAGTAAGTCTGCAAACAAAAACAAGAAAAAAAAATTAAATAGCACCTAAAAAGCCAATATCATAAATCATATTCATCATAATGATCAAGGAGATTATGAAACAGACCACATAAGACAATTTGTTGAGAAAAATGAATCTGATTGTATTAATTCAAATCAAAGAAGAACTTTACAACCTGTGCCTTAATGTTGTACAAGCTCCTCCCAGGGTCCGACAAGAAGTCTCCTCTACTTTGACAAGTTTCACTCAATTCCCAATGAAACCAAAAAGGTATGTGATCTCTCCTCTCAAGTTTCACTAGGAAGTCCCAATTCCATCAACATTTACCCTCAAAATGTTCAGCTTCTAACCTCTCTAGCAACCAGCCCAATGCCTTAATTTATAGTGAAATGGAGGGAAGTTACTAGGTCCTCCTTCAAAGGGATAAAGCCCTCCTTCAAAGGGATAGCTCCTCCTATCAAGGGATTAGCTCCTTCTCTTTTGGGATGCATGAACCACCTTGGAGCAAACAATCCACATCAAAATCCTTCTAGAAACATCTAGAATTAACCCAAAAGTGATTTTTTTAGGATAAACTTGCGCCTTTTTTACTTTTAACGCACCCAGCCCTTTATAGACAGAGCATGTAGATACGTAGGAAATATGAACAAAGGGTGCAGGCCCGTAGGGAAAAGTGAGAGAAAGTGCGGAACCAGAGTTTTGTTGATTTTTAATGTCTTTCTCTCATTTGCAAAGCTTGACAAGAAGAGCTGAGGTCTGAGACTTGCTTAGGAGGACAGTATAAGTGATGATATACCCATACTGACTGCAAATAGTCATGGTGACGATATGTTTGTGTAACAGATTGCCCCCTAAAGTGCGAAGTCTGTAGTAGATGAGGATTTT
>APFE030124585.1:97152-116575 GCA_000404065.3 Pinus taeda
CAAGCGGCGACACAGGCGGCGTTCTTATAGACTGTGTAAATGAAAATTTACACAAGAGCCAACTTAATCACAGAAACCAACCCCGGGATACCTACCAAACAAGTCACGGAAAATAGAGGCAAAAATGGGAAACAGAAGCGCAGGAAAAGGGAAACGCGATCCAGGCATTGAACAGGTTGATTGGGAGTGCTATTGGGCATACTTAGTCAAGCCACACAGTCAATGGATGACTGTGAAATGCATCATAAACTCAGCCGAGAAAGTAGTGCCAGCTCTCATAGATTCTGTTTTCATAGCCCAGCTCAGCGCAGAAGTCGGCCAACCAACTCTTCTTAAATCCGTGATGAACACTTGCAGTTTTAAGGACCAAATTCAGAAGTAGCTTATTTTTAGTAGTTTGTTGTTTCTTTTTATTTTAAATTAGAAAAAGGACGGTCATTTGAGAACCGTATCCTAAAATTTTGTAAAAACACTATTATTAGACTTAGGAAGTAGTATTTTAACCCTTCTCATGCATTTATAGAAGGGTCCAGAGATTTGTCAAAAACTTATCCTCAGAACATGCACTTCTGCACCCTCAGAGGAGATTTTGATGAATGGATGGATCGAGATTTATTTTTACTTGCATTTTGATATCTGCTACTGATGTTGCACTTTTGTACTCTTGGTAGATTTTAGAACAAGTAGAGATAGATCGTTTTTGCTTGAAGCTTATGGGTAGAACTAGTAATAAATGGTACTTTTATCTCTTGGCAATTCCTGCTCATATTCTTTAAGTGATTTACAGTTTCAGTTGTTTATATGTTATTGCATGAATGTATGGATTATCATTTGGCACTTTTGTACGGTGGAGTCATATTGTTTATGTGTGACATATGAATGGCTTATTATGCGATATGTTGTTCACAATTGTTTTGCCTAACTTCTTATGCAAAGTGGTTTATCTTTAATGATTTCTATTCTTATAATAACTGAATGATCTTTATTACCAGCTATTGTTCGAAATATTTTTAGATCGCATAATGGAAGATATACAATCCCGGGTTAGAATAGATTTGATGTGTTGTTTCTCACTAGATTTACAATAGCATAGAGTAAAGTTAAAGAATCTGAATTAGATTAGCTTTAAAATACTCTTAGTTCAGCATAGTTCAACTCTATACACACACACACACCCAAGATCGGGAAACTAGTCCCGTTATCACCAGTCGGACCCGCTATACCAAACAGATAAGTAGCTGCCAACAAAGGTCTGGACCGGGTGGGTATCCCCCTTGTTCTCGACCCGATTTTCAGGGCTTCAACACTTTCTTATTCCTCCTGTTTCCTCCTTTCTTCCCTTTCTCTCCTTCTCAACTCCAACACTTCCTTCAACTTCTTCTTCATTTCCTGCAACTCTCTTTCTACTTCCTCCAACCTTTTCTTTTCTTTCTTCCTTCGTTCTGCCATATTTACCTATTGTTGCCTCTTTACTTCTGCTACCAAAGCTACTTTATCAATGATAGGATATGCTCTCATCTTGTACCTTTGCTTAGTGTCTGAGTTCTCAAAAATCTTTCTCTTAACTTTGTTTTGCATAGGATTCATGCTTATTATTTTTGTTTTTGTTTCTTCTTGCGTTATTGCTACCTGAAAAGAGGCCTTATAATATGTGGCTATACTCATCAGCTCGTAGAGCTTGCATTCATTGTAACAATATCTCCAAGGGTCCTCCTTGTGCTAGTGAAATTTCTCGTGGATCCATGGATAGCACACCTTCACATAGTGGTTCTTGCAAATATCATTGGGATCATATGGATTGAAGTGTTTGGTGTCGAACTCAAACATTAGTATCTCCTTAGCTTCAGCATCAACATCTTTCAAGCTCTTAATATTGTATATCACAATCCACAAAGGAAGAGTGGACCACGGTGCCTTCTTCTTCCTATGTAGTCCTGATGATAACCATGTGGAGAGGTGATATGAGACATCTTGCATGACCAACTTGCCTGTGTCATACCTTGATAGAACATGTTGAGGCTTCTCTTCACCAAACACTATGATGAAGGTGCCACTAGGTGAGGCATACCGACCTACAATGTTAAGTATCACTTCCATTACTTCTTGAAACATAGCAAGGTGGATCCCACTCAAATATCAACTTGTACAACGGGATGATGAAATGGTAAGTCAAACTTTCCATTACTCCTCGGTAGCTGCAGTCGGAAATAAACTTGCAATAAATATTGATGTCAATCTCTTTTGGTGTCCATGTCTAGCTCATACCAGGAAATTGTTGTTGGGCATAGATTGCATCTAGCAAATATGTGGACATGTAGAATCTTTCCTGCTCATCCTTGGGCGGATTCCAGACATTGGTCACATGGAATTTCAACTAATAAGCCAACAATTTCGACCATTTGAATGGCCTTCCATCATTCACCAACTGGTCAAATACAACTACCAAACCTTTAGGAAAGGTCTCGGTTCTCTCTTGACCATATGCTCGACATGAAAAGATGATTAAGAATTGTTGGGCCTTCCTAAGATACTTTTTCTTTTAAACATGATTGGATGTCTCTCTAAACTTTGATAGCTCTTTCACCCAGCGCTTGACTATATCTATCATGTTCACCTCGATGTGGGTGGCATAGAAAAGCGTTTCCATGCACCTCACTGGCTGGAATAAATGATACATATGATGACAGTTCTCTTCCTTGAAAGGGGAAATTTCTATCCCGCTAAAACTTCTCAATGTCATAGTTTTTGGATCTATGTGTATTTCTATCCCGCTAACACTTCTCAATGTCAGTTTTTGGATCTATCTGTAAGACAATCCACCTAATAATTTTTGCGCATGGGAAGGAAAGGTGCCTAGATAAAACCTTATAGAAGCCTGACCATTGGATACTAATATAAACCATCCATTCGTCTAAGTCCTCCTTGAAGTCTTCTACATAGATATCCTTATCTACTCCCATGTCAACTTCATGTCTTTCTCAATGAACAATTGAGTTTCTACATTGTAACGACCTATCTATAAATATAGAGAACACAAGAATAATAGCAGGCATACGATGCATGCATATGATAGCTACATATCCATGTGTCGCATACACTACACTCGTATTTATAAACTAAATTAACTATAAGTATTGAATATCATGACACTTCTTCAAATAGAAGTTATATTCACCCATCAACACCCATATTTCTTAATGTATCATGATTAATGGGTAGATACTAAATTTAAAATGTATAATGTAAACATAACTATAAAAAGATAGATGTTAAAAATTAAGCTAAATCCTAAAAGATGGTTATATAATTATATATTTTAGATTATTAATAAAATTATAATAAATTAATTAAAAGTAAGGTACTTAGTATAACCTTATGATCTTTATATTAAAAGAAGTACTTTACTAAAACATAAAAGAAATATATTTTATTAAATCATAAAGAAATATAAATGATACATCACCATAAAAGAAATATATATGATACGTGACATGGAAGGGTGTCACCAGGAGGCAAAGCGGTGGGCTGCTGGTGGAAGAGCGGCCACCACCAAGAAACAAGATATAAACCACGGAGAAGAATTTTGGAAGGGGACCGAGGAGGAAGGAAAAGAATGGAGGAAAGGGAAACTGAAGAAGGGAGGACATCCATAAACTAGAGTTACCAACAGGAAGAGCGCGGATTGTTCTGAGGTTTCTGGGAACGGGGGAACAATTTTCTTCAACTAAGAAGCTTACTGGACTGAGTAGCAAGGTTCTGCTCAGTTTGGCTGGGTGGATTTGGTCTTTTCGTAACCAAAGTAGGGTAGCTAGAGGCATCATCCACCACAGGTGCATAGGGTAGATAGAGGCATCATCAACGATAGGTGCACAAGTAGGTACCCTCAGTAGTCCTGTTAGTTAATTTTGTAAAATTTTAGGAAATTAATTACAGGCTCATGATAAAACGCCTTTACTGTATTTACATTGGCTTTACGGTCCTTTCATGCATAAACTGGCAAGTTAATCGACACCTACTCAACTGCTTCCCCAATACTACTTTGAGCAGCTTCCTTTGATGCATCTCTCTTGGAATCCATGTTAATTGTAACTACCAGAGATATTCTCAACAACTAATGTACCTAGAGATAGAGAGGACACTTCTGGCATGCAAATGTTAGCTTAAAACCAGAAGCAGTTCAAGAGAAGATCAAGCAACAAACTGGGAAAATGTTGGGAGGAATTTCGCAATCCCAGTTCACAAAGGTGACTGGCCTTCCACTGGAACTATGCATTATGCAATCCCAATAGTCAGTGTGGGAGGCTTGCTGACTAGAATTGTGAAAATTGTAGTTTAGTTTTGGAATAGGTCAAGAAAGGCTGTGAATTGCATAGCCTCAGTGGCCAGGACTAGGAGGTTGTCTCCTGAAACTGTGTAGTGCACATTTGGAGCTAGGCCAAGTAGCCTCTATACAATTCTAGAAGCTAAGGGTGGGGCCTTGATCTCCTAGAATGTGCAATGTATGGAAGGGAAGGTGAGATCCAGGTGAGGGAGGCCCAGATCTGCCCAAGAGGAATGTGAAATCGAGTATATATAAAGGAGGGTGTGATGCTAAATGCATATATGACTGATTCATGATGCATGTAAGAAAAATGAGTGCAGGAATAAATCAAACTAAAGGAAAATGATGCATGTGGAGAGAGCCACTATAACAATGACCGTTAGTCCAAAAAATAGGGTAATGCATGAGACACTCGCGAAAGGCAATACAAAAATTAAGACAACACTTTTAAAAGATAAAACAAGTTAAAAATCTAGCATTTTTTAAAAAAACCAAGTGAAATAACACTAGCATAAGCTAAACAAGAAAAAGCGACATAAAAAGTAGCAAAAGACTAGAACAACAAGACTTACATGGAAAAGTGATGACGATCACATCGAAGGTTCTTTCATCTCCTCAAGAATGACAGAGCCCCAAGATCTAATGTGAAAATGAGCTCTAGCTACACCGATTAAATAGATTTCATTGATTTTAGGTTTATGATGCGAATGCCAAAAAAATCAAAGAAAAAGATATAGTTGGTGATAGTTTCCAAAATAACTCAAGTGTCTCCTTCGGGCTGCAAAAAATAGACCCCTATATTTTAGGGACACCTTTTTGACTTTTTTGTTTTTTTCTTTTCCAAGAAAATTCTCCATTCATTTCTCACAGAGATTGTGCAGTTCTAGGAAGGACTGGGAAACTCACTTGCTCATGCATTGAGAAACTTCTGAGAAAGAGGCTCATGCATAATTTCTGGGCTGAGTGGCTCTGGGCTACATCTCAAGCTCTGCTAAATTTCCCAGTTAAAGGCTGGCTATCAAATGGCTCTATGAAATTTTTGAGTTGAAGGCTCACTGTCATCTTGGACTGCACAATTCTCGAGAGAAAGGTTGGTGTCCAAAACTTGTGTAGTTCTCTAAGGAAATCTCAGAACTGGTTAGAAACCAAGCCAAGAACTTGACTTTTCAATTAGCCAGCTTGTCAAGCAAGCAAACACAATCCATAATTCGAATATGAGGCTTAACCAAAGCATAAGTGCCCTTGTCGGTGCAAGATGAGCTGTTGTAATTTAGAAGGTAGGCTCCAAAATGAAGCATAGGGAAAATTTTAAAGGGTGGTTGTAGGCACTACAACATTGGTGACACACTAGTAGAAATCCATCTCTTTGTATCGACCTTATCTCGTATAAAGAGAGCCTAAATCTTCAAGAAGTATTGTTTGATTCTTGAATTGCCATAGCTTCTTTAGTAGCTTGAGTTAAGGATGTAGTCCCTACCATTCTTTTTATCGGCAGCACACCCCCAAAGCCAAGTAAAACATATTTATTTTTGATTGGTGATGAGGCTTATGTAAATGCAAAAGTAATATAGGATGTCATATTTTTAGCTTCATCTCTGTTGTTTCTCCACTACTGAAAGGCCTGGATAATACCCCGACGAAGTCACTTCAGGAACACAATCATTTCTCCACTACCAATGAGCCTAGATAGTGCCTTGGTGGAGTTACTTACTTCACCTCTCTGCGTAGGAAGCCTATGTCTTCATTCACCCTTATTTTATGTTATAGATATGATCTGGAAATATAAGACAATGAAAATAAACCCAGGAAATAAGAAGATAGAAATAGATAGAAATGCTTATTTATTAATATCAAACCCTTAAGGTAGGGCAACACCATACATTCACTCCTTAAGGAAGGAGAACACTCCACAGTCCATATCCCTGTTCATACAATATTCCTTGACATCTCTCAATGGGGAGTCTCTATCCTCTATATAGGACTCATACATACAATACCATGGGTCATTACCATGGTTCCCTCAATACCATTTATCTAATACCATGGGCCCATTACATTATTACTAATTACTTGTGGTCCCTTACATGATACGGGTTAACCACCTTATTTGTTACTATGGCCCATCCTATTATTACATTATTCCCTTGGGTACCTCCCTCTGTACCCCATATTATCCCCCCTTGGTATACTACATTCCACCCCCCTTAACATGTTTCGTCCTCGAAACATGGGAAGAACACAAATAATAAGATCTACTCAAAAGAGTAGTCCACTAGTACCATGCACGTGCATCTAGCCATCCAAGAGAAAGGTGAACCCTTGATCCAGCTGGTGCCTTGCTTGAGATGGAAGTTGACCATGGAAGCTCTTCTGTGTTGATGTGTAGTAGGTGGATCGCCACTCCTCTCTATCTATCATGTGGGGGTTGTTGTCCTTGTGGCTAATTCATTTCCATCTTGTTGGTTGTTTTCTTGCGGGGTGATGTGGGTGGTGATATGCTGAAGTTTTAAGCAACAGTGGAGCCTGAGTGGTATCTAGTACATGTTGTGGTGCCTGCTGTTGTTTCTTATCTTCCAATATTACTTCAACCACTGAGTCCTCATCATATGTATCAGTATCTGTAAGATTTTCTACTTCAACCTCTGTTTGTGTTTGATTATCGATCATCAAAAGCTCATCATCTGATGTGTAAGTGCCATTAGAGCTTTGTGCTTCTGCCTCCATAGTCTCTGCTTGGGTCTTAATAGAAATATCCTGCAATGTAATTTTCTTCTTTTTATACCAGAGCTTCAGGAATTTCTTCTGCACATTAATATTGATAGTACCCATAGATTCCATCCAAGGATATCCTAAAACAACATCCATGTTATCCATATATGAAGTGTAAAAATCACAATGCAACACATACTTATCCATCGAAAGCTTCAAATCTTTATAAACTTGCACATCCTCATCATTAACTTGTGTGTTTTCAATGTGTTTTGCTAGCACTTGCAATTTTTTTGCCAAATTGACATTTATGAGATTTTTCTTGCAACTAGGATTTATAGACACAATGATCTTCTCCTTCTGAATCAATCCATGAACCTGCAATAAGGAGATACTAGCAGAAAACAACCCTTTAGGTTTCTTGGTTTCCTTCTTTACCATAAAAATAAAATCTTTGTTAAGTTGTGTGCCTGTCTATGTGAGCTTAGTAAGAGGACCCACAAAATTAGATTTATGGTCAAAGTGGTCACAAATAGATTCTGCGAACATCTACCAAGTAGTTGTCCTTGGATGGCATTTTTGATGACACTGCCACCATTGCCATCTTTCGTGGTCCAAGTACATGATTCCCAAACTTAGCTGAGTCGCATCATCTATGATGTGATTCAATGTGAAGTATTTCTTGATTTGTGCTAGCCATGTGGCTGGATGAGAGCCATCAAATTTATACAAGTCCCTCAAATTCTGATCTAGGCCCGCCATCACAAAAAAATTTGACAAAAATTTGAAATGGCCACAATTCCATCAATATTGCTGAGAATCCCTATTATGACCTATTTTCAGAAATGGAACAACCATTCTGCATCTTCCCATGTGGTAAGCATATACATCTAGGCACCGGAATTTTAGATCCACGCTGCAACTGTCCCGCCGTCACAAAAAAATATCTGAAAAAAGAGCTGATTTTAAATCAGTGATATCTCCCTCATCCGGACTCCGATTCCACAAAGTTTTTTTTTGAACTTGGGCATTTTTTCACAAAAACTCCAGATATGCAATTATATTATTTAAATTGCACACCAGAATTTACAGATCTGTGTCACAAACCCGCCGACCCAAAAAAATGTCTGCAACCCAACTGATTTTTAAATCATCAATATCTCCCTCATCCAGACTCTGATTCGGCCGATTTTTTTTTGAACTTGTGTATTTTTCACAAAGAATCCAAATCTACAATTAGATTTTGCA
This sequence comes from Pinus taeda, assembly GCA_000404065.3. Taxonomy (NCBI): domain Eukaryota; kingdom Viridiplantae; phylum Streptophyta; class Pinopsida; order Pinales; family Pinaceae; genus Pinus; species Pinus taeda. The sequence goes on from APFE030124585.1 coordinate 105,431, forward strand.
TGTTTTTCACCAAAATGTAGAGATCTGATCTGCAAACTCGTCGCTCAAAAAATTCCTACAAAAATAAAAAAATAAAAATCGCCACTTTGCCCAAGAAAGTGCTCTGATACCACTTGTTATAGATCTAACCCAGAAATATATAAGATAATAGAAATATACCCAAAAATAATAAGATAGAAATATGTAGAAATGCTTTACTTTATTAATATCAAACCCTTAAGGTAGGGCAACACCATACATTCACTCCTTAGGAGAACACTCCATAAGCCATATGCCTATTCATACAATATTCCTTGACATCTCTCAATGTGGAGTCTCTAGCCTCTATATAGGCCTCATAAATACAATATCATGGGTCATTACCATGGTTCCCTCAATAACATCTATCTAATACCATGGACCCATTACATTATTACTAACTACTTGTGGTCCCTTACATGATATGGGTTAACCACCTTATTTATTACTATGGCCCATCCCATTATTACATTATTCCCCCTAGGTATACTACAGGTGAACTCCCTTCATTTCTTTGTAACTCCAAGAAAAGGCATCCAAATGTTCCCTTAGCATGTTACATAACTCTTCTTCTTGGTGTACAGAAAGAGGGGTTGATTTTCAAAGTTCTTTTAGGGCCGAATTCTATTGTCTTGACACGAGTAGGGTTTGAATCATCTAAGCATAGATCAATCCGATGGTTTCTCTTGGTTTCCTTCACTACTTCTTATAAGGACAAGGTGTTGGGAGTTGGATTTTGGAGTATGTGTTCAATCAAATCATCTTCATCTGGTTGTCCACCTCCCATCGCAGTTGCTAGGGTATAGAGTTGGGCTAAATAGACTTCATCTTCATACTCCTCTTCTAGCCATAAAGGTAAATCATGCTCCAAGGATGGTTGAGCAGGAGGGTACAAGACCAACTGATTGGATAGATGCCCATTTTTTATAGTCATGTTTCCAGCCCTGCAACTGATGTAGGCATCGGTAGTGGCTAACCAAGGCCTCCCAAGTATGAGAGGATAACCATTAAGCGTAGCCTTAGGCTAGAGAACTAGGAAGTCTACAGGGTACTCCCAAGAGTTAGTGGACACCATCACATCCTCAACAATCCCCTAAGGGGCTACTGTGGAATAGTCTGCAAGCTGCAAGGCTGTTGTGGTATTTCTTAAGGAACCCTGGAGATTTATCTTGAGCATGGTGTCCTTAGTCATTACATTAATGGTAGCCCCAAGATCAATCAAGGTGTGTGGGACAGTGGTGCCATTGATGTGCACATCTACTACAGGGCTTCCAGGGTCTAAATAATTTGGGAAAATTAACTGCCCCAACATTAAGTCGAACAGTTCTCCAATGACATTAATGGTAGGGGTGTCTCTTTTTCACCTCCCTGGATGCTTGAAACACTTCTCTTTAATCAATTTGTTTTAAATAGGTACATCCTTAATGGCTTGGAGAAGTGGAATTTTGACACAAATATTTTTCAATTCACCCAGAAGTTCATTCTCTTCTAGGGTAGGTTGGATTGGATGAGTTAATCTTTCAGGAAACAATGGTGGATTCACTCTAGGCATACTTTCCTCTCTTTACTAGTCACTCTCCCTCGGTGGAGATGGAGGTTGGTTGTCTGGGAGTACTCTCCCATACCTCAGGTTGATTTCCTGAATTTCTATAGCATAAGTAAGGTAGGATGTCTCTCCACTATAGACCTGTTGTGCATGTCTATTGTTTGTGTTCGGATTTGGTTGGGCAGGCATCTGAGGTTTTTTGGGTGGAGTAGGGTGTAAAATTTGTGGTTGAGTAGGAGGTGAAGGCAATAAAGCTGGAGCATTGTTGTATATGGGCCTCCACCCCTAGGGTGGTGCATTCCACTAAGGTTGTGGAGGAGTATATGGCTAAAATGGCTGGTTTGTTGGCTAGGAATGGTACTGAGGTGCAAAAGACCAAGGAGAAGGTGTAGACCAAGAGGGATGAGCAGGGCCCCCCCAAGAGGGAATGGATGTGTTTTGGTTAGGGTTGTAATATGCATAGGATGACCCTTGCATGCCCTGCTAGTATAGTTGAGGCCCATGAGGCCTCCTTTGATTTATGTAGCAGAGCTGTTCAGACACCCCTTCAGTTCCCTGATGCACAACTTTTAGTCCAAGTAGAGAAGGGCACTTGTCTGTGGAGTGGTTTTCTTCACAAACCGAGAATATTTCTATAAGGTTTAATGGACATCAATTCCTAGCGTGCCTCCTTGTGCATCTGGGGCAGAAGATGGCTAATGCTCTCTCTACTTCCTCCTGCTTTCTCTTGATGTGCATAGTGTCCATCTATAGGGAAAGGGTTTGCAACATTTCACTATTGAAATATTCTAGTATATTTCCAATTAACCCTTTTATAGATGTGTTGGAAGAGGATGAGTTGGCCATTGGTTGACTACCCCTACCCTTTTTCCTAGCTGCCCTAGAATGGTTCTTAAAGATGGTCTTGATATCTTAATAGGGTAGCTAGTAGATGTCCCCTCCTACTAGCAGGTTTAGGGTATCCAGAAGATATTCACTAACCCTCCTGAGTGGGACTAGCTTCAGTGACTCAGGATCAAGTGTGCACCTGACCCTTTTGTAGCTAAGCTAGAATCTTTCCTCATAATCTTCTAAGGACTCATCATGCCCTAAGGTCATTCTCAAAATTTCCTCTTTAGTGTCTTTGGACCTACAGTAGTCTTGATACTTGTTGTTGAAGGCTTGTTGCATCTGAGCCCAGGTGGTGATGTTATCCCCAAGTAAACCCAAGAACCGTTGTAGAGAGGCATCCTTGAGAGTGGATGGGAATAATTTCAACTTCTGATCATTGGTGGTGTAATCATAAGTTCTGCATATGACAGTGAGCTCGAACAGAAAAGTATCTGGATCTTCTTAGGTTAGGCCATGGAAGTGAGGAAGATCAGAGGGGCTTATGTTTTTCATCTTGACATCCCCATTGGTTTCTCTAATGGGAAAAGTACCCTCAATTATTTCTCTATCTTCTTTATCATTTCTATTTTCATCCATTAGGTTAGTTCGAATGGGTTCTCCTTCTTCTTCTCCCCTTGTAGACTCTTCAAAAATCTATGGTTGCTCGATTAAGGGGTCCTCCAATTCACAGCCATCGAAGAAGAGGGGAGGTTGGGTGTTTGAAGTGGTGGGGGTATTTGGTACAAATTTTTCTAAGTTATCCCTATTCCTACGAGGCATGAAAGAAGTGTTTTTGTTTTGTTTTGTGTTTCAAGCTTTAAGACTAATTACGGAATTGAAATAACAAAATGAATGGAAACTAACTGCTAAATGAAATCTCACTTGCAGAATGGAAAGGAAAGCAAACCAACTTACAATTACTTTTGCAAAAAAAATAAAGCTAATAGCAGAATGGAAGAGATACGAAATGGAAGAAATAAAGCAGAAATCACATATACTCAGACACCTCCCTGACAACGGTGCCAAAAAGTGATGAGCACCAGTATTGCAACAAGAATGTTGCAACTCCTCGGGCTACCAACTTTACTTTATCAACCCGGGGTTTGTACAAACTTGGAGGTGACAGTGTTGTATACACAAGTAGATGCAATGGGTCCACTCTTTATCACTATTGAGTTGGTGATAGACCACTAGGGTTTCTAAAACTAGCCTTATATTGATTTAGAAGAAGTTTGATTACCAATGGAGAAAGGGGAATTTTACCCTAATTGAGATAATTGAAATATTGTCTACTATAGTAATGAAAGGTTGAAATAAATTCTTTAACACCGCCACTCATCTAACTATTTGTTAAGAGATCTTTCTTCAAAATAATTCTAAGTTGAGATGTGTGTAATCCTAACTATCCTAGGCATGCAATCTGAGATAATCAAACACTTTCCTATTGTGCATATGAATGAACACAATAACCTTTTTGTGAAAATATGAATGCTAAATCTTCTTGGTGGTATGGCAGGTGGGTTAGAGATGGTTGTGAAAGGTCAGATGGCTTGGGAGGCAAGTAGGGGTCTTCTCCTATCTTTTTGAGTGCTTTTTCCACAAATCAACCTCAAAATAGGCCACTATAGGATGTCCTAATGCACGTACAGGATGTCCTAATGCTCCTACAGGATCCCCTATATTTCTACAGGATCTGACCGAAAGCAATAGGAGTAATTTGGAAGGTGCTATAGGGCTTAGAGAAGGTGAATGATGGAAGAAATAAGGCAAGGGATTGGCTAGGACTTCCTCAGAACTCAAACCAAAGTTTGTAAGATGGTTGGATTTGGTCAACAAACATGGAAAGTTGTTCTTATGGAATGATAAATTGGTTGATGGACTTAGTGGCTTTTGGTGATCATGGATGGATGAGGTTAGGCTGGGGCTACTAACATGAGATCTTCTTGCACTATTGAAACTCCTGCAATACACACATCACTGGAATTTACCCATGAATCATGTCAAACAAGAAAGATTTCCAATCAACATAAGAAAACAGAATTCCATTATTTAATTGCCTATTTCATGCATGGAAATACTTGCAGAATTTTGCAAAACACCATGAGATCTAATACAAAGCTAGAGATAGCAGAGATAACAACTGAAACCTATTCTTGAAAACTGAAAAGATGCTGGCCTAAGTAGCAAAAAACCCTAAATTCCATAAGAAATCATAATTCTGTCTTTTTGGGGCTAAATAGGAGTTTTTCCTCAAAACATGTTCCCTGAAGGGAAGAGTAGGCTAGATCCACCTGCTATCAGCCTTTTTGGTATTCCTTTATCTCTCTAAATCTACTGCTAAAGCTATGCACAAATGGAAGAAAACTAATCAAACTCACCACTACTTGCAATGAAACAATGCCAAAATCAATTCAACAATTAATCTATGAAATAACCTAAGCATACAAGTAAAATAAGAGGAACATCTATTGCTAAGGTTGGGCCCTAACCCAAGAGCTTCATCCCTATGATTCAACTCAGTGTTAGATCAAGGAAATGCTCATTCTCATTATCATATCAAAAAAATTACATAACAATGTTTTGCCACAATCCTTTTACTGGAAAATGCTTAGTGCTCTTACATAAAAAATCTGAATCCTAATAAGGCTCTTGGCCTCCTTATTTATACAACTGAAATCTTCAACAACTTCCTTAAATCTATGGAGGCTTGGCTCCCAAACTCAAGATGAACTGGTTCTTAACTATCACTGGCTCAGCTACCAATGATCTCCATGACTCGGCTTCTTGCAACTTCGAGCTAGTGTGATTTGATTGAGGTATATTCAAATGAGTGACGATTTAATGAGGAGGATCCATCTCCTATAATCTCTCATTCTTGTCTCATTCAAGTTCCTGCACTTTAATTAGCCAAAATTCCCATGATTTGATCCCAAAACCCTGCAATCAATGCACATTAGACCACTAGACATAAGACCATACTTTTACTCATATCATTAAGAAAAATATAATTAAAACATGTAAGGAATTATGAGAAGAGTTTATTTTAGTAAGCTTGGAGGTGTATTAAAGTCCATGTAGTTACCCAATGATGAGGCTTATCACAAGTATCAAGTACAAGAAAGACATGAGGAACTCAATAATATTAAGGAGGAATTGAATCAAAATGAGAAAAGACATAGTGAAGCAAGCATATAAATGAGTACTCAATTAGAAGAAGCAAAGAGATGGGAAGACATTTTGATAATCTATCTCAAACAAAGCCATGAAGACCTGAACAAATTTGAAGCAAAAATTGGTCAATATGAATAAAAATTCAACTCCCTAAAAGCTCAGCTAGAGGAAGCAAGAAACAAATACAAGGAGCTTGTAGATAAGAATTTAAAGAAAGAATTGGTTCTCCTAAAAGGACAAGTTGATGAAGCTAAAAGGGAAAGAAAATCCATGGAATGCCAACTAAAGGAAAAAGATGAGGAGACTAACATATTTAAAATATATTTCATCTCTCTTAAGGTCCAAGCATGTGAAGCAATAAGGATGAAGGAAGAAATGGAGAGTCAACTAGCAATGAAAGATGAAGACAATGAGAAGATGAAAGAAGAGAGTGTTTCTCTAAGGAAAGAAGTTGATTAGCTGAACAAGAACCTAAAGAGTTCTCAAGCCTTGAATGAAAACATAAGTCATCAAATCTCCCCTCTTGACAGATATGGCCTTGGATATGCAGGTGATACTTATAGCAAAATGACGCAAACTCTAAAGTACCAAAGAACAAGAAGGCGAAGAAGCTTGAAACTTGTTCTAGTAGAAGCAAGGAAAGGAGTCATAATAACATTGGAAGGAACTATACTCCAAGAAGATATGTTTATGTTACAAGTAGCAATGAATATCATCAAATAATATCAAGGCATAATGAATATCATCAAATAATATCAAGGCATAACAACTTTAGAAGTGCACCAAGATAATATTCATCTTCCAAGTATCAAACTATATTCTTTGGTTGTAGTTACTTTTTACAAATTTTGGGCATATGGCAAAGGATTGCAGGGCATATAAGAAAAAGGACTCCAATCAGTTCCCCATAAGTAAAATTGCAAGGAGATACTCCAATATATTTACCAACAAAAATTATGCTCCATCATTCATGTACAAAACAGAATCCTTCAAAATCCATAATGTTTGACATATAGCTCGAAATTGCGACTTGAATTGGGCTCCTAGACAATCCAAGAAGTCTTCAACCTGCTATAAAATCATAAAGGTAGAATGATTCTCTTATATTGATAATTACATGTGATATTCATGTACTCTTATTATCTTCTCTTTATGTTATTTATTTTATCTTTGTTTCATTAAGCAATCATCAAATCAAGACATGAAGATCAACAACACCAGATGTAGGCACTCGGCTAGGGCTAAAACCCCTCTATAGGGAGAAACACAATCAAACTCTTCCACTAGAAAATTAAAATTGGTATATACCAAGACCTTAGACCAAAATACCTTCCTCCTCCAATAAGTTAGCCCTAAAATTGTCCTTCCAAACATCAAAGATAAACTACAACAATAACTCATCAATACTAAATCAATATTGCATCAAGGATAGAATTTCAGCACTACTGCTTCAAAATTTTGGCCCGGATTTAAGTCTGCAACTTTGGCACTCCTGTAGATTCATCTCCTTCACACGTGTGAGACAAAGAGAGAGAAATTTTTACTTATTTTTCTCTACAAGGCCTTCCTTCTCCTTCACTAGGTTTTCCTCCTTCTTCCTTGAATTCCACACCCTTTTCTTGCTACCACATATTGAACTACTTGGTTGGTGTTTCAAATGAGGTCGAGTAACTGCCAATATATAGTGAATCTATGAGTTCAAGTTCCCTTTATGAGGCCTACTTATCTAGTTTGAGGCCGACTTGGTGGATGAGGCCTAAAATACCTAATTTACAAAAAAAAAAATCTCTTGACACAAGAAGCCCAAGAAGGGTCTTTTACATGATGACGAGGACAAGGACCCTTGACATAAACCCTAGAATCCTACAATGGAGCCTTTGACCTATTAACCATTGACCTAAGCATGAAACCCATGCTTTAATAAGTCAATTTCTTTTATAATAAAATTTATTTTTCTTTCTTTTGACAAATACATTACATCATCACTCAAATACAATTATGAAGACCAGTGCTAGTTACATTTTTTTCAACACTCCCTCTTAATTAGGGATGATTCGAATGGAAAATGGAATACACCCATGGTATTGTAAGTGAAATCCACTCATGGTATTCATCCACCCATGGTATTTATCCACCTATGGTATTGTAAGTCGCATCCACCCATGGTATTCATTCACCCATGGTATTTTCCCATGGTATTGTAGGTGGCATCCAACCTTGGTATTCATCCTCCCATGGTATTTATCTGATGAGCACTAGTATTGCAGCAAGAATGCTGCAACTCCTGTGGCTACCAACTTTACTTTATCAACCTGGGGTTGATACAAACTTGGGTAGAAAGAAAAAACTAAGATCAAATACTTAAACACACCATTCTTCTAACTATTTCTAAGAGGCTTTGCTTCAAAAGAATAATAAGTTAACATGTGTGTAATCCTACCATCCTAGGTATGTAATATGAAATAACCAAACATTCTACTTCTGTGGATGTAAATGAACACAATAACTCTCTTTTTCCTTTTTGTATTTTTTGTGTGAAAATGTGAATGCTAAATCCTCTTGGTGATGTGGCAGGTGGATTTGGGATGATGAGGAATTGTCATATGGCTTGGGAGGAAAGTAGGGGTCTTCTCCTATCTTCCTAGGTGATTTTTCCACAATTCATCCTCAAAATAGACCACTTCAAGTCGTCCTACATGATGTCCTAATGCCTCCCACGGGATGTCCTAATGCTCCTACAGGATCCCCTATATTCCTACAGGATCCGGTTGGGAGAAATAGGAGCGATTTGGAAGGTGGTGTAGGGATTAGGGAAGGTGAATGGTGGGTGAAATGAGGCAACGAAGTGGCTAGGACTCCTTCAGAGCTATAAATAGAGTTTGTGAGATGGTTGGATTTGCTCAACAAACTTGGAGAAGTGTTCTTATGGAATGATGAATTTGGTGAGGGACTTAGTGGAAAAAGTGATAATAATGGATGGATGAGGTTAGGATGGGGTTGCTGGTCATGAAATCCCCCTACACAGTTGGAACTCCTGCACTATGTGAATCATTGGCATTTATCCATAAATCATGTCAAACAAGAAAGATTTTCAATCAACTAAGAAAACAAAATTTCATTATCTAGTTGCCTATTTCATTCATGGAAAAACTTGCAGAATAATGTGAAACACTATGAGATCTAATTCAAGGCTGGAGATATCAGAAATGACAATTGAATTGTATTCTTGAAAACTGGTAAAATGCTAGCCTAAGTAGCAGAAAACCCTAAATTCCATGAGAAATCAGAATTCTATCTTTTTTGGGCTGCATAGGTGTTCTTTCCTCAAACCATGGTCCCTGGAGGGAGGAGTGAGGCCAAAGCTACCTACTATTAGCTTTTTGATATTCATTTTTCTTCCTAAGCTACTGCTAAAGTAATGCACAAATGGAAACAAACTAATCAAATCCACAACTACTTGCAATGAAGTAATGCTAAAAAAAATTCAACCATTAATCTATGTAATCGACTAAGCATACAAATACAAGGAGAGGAGAATTTTCTGCTATGGTTGGGCCCTAAACCAATACTTTCAGCCCTCTAAGTCAACTCAGTGATGGTGTTGGCATTATGACATAGGTATGATACAAGGGTTGTCCTTGATGGAAACTCACTCAGATGAAAAATGATAGTGCAGTAGGTCAATAGCAAAGATTTAATGATCAGAAAGAGGTATACGTAGGTTCACTATGACAAAGGTGCGTATACACATGGGTTAGCAGACCAAAAGGAGCGTATGACATACACACATAGTTTCATAGAAGGAAAAACTGTACGTGTTGGAAACCTAAGTTTTGGTTCGTGGCATTTGGTCCATGGCATTTTGGTCTGTGGTATTTGGTCCATGGTATTTGGTCTAAGGTAGTGACCCCAGGTTATTGGGTTCAAGGTATTGGTCCTACGTGGTTTTGGACCATGGTATTGAGAGAGGCCTAAACCTATAGAAGGAGGAGAAGATCATTAGGCCATGGGTGGAAGTGGAGCAAGTATTGAATATCTGATGAAGTGTGAGATCCAGTATGCAGGTTATGGGTTTGTGATGCTTTGCTTGATCTGAACCAAGGATGCATCTATGTGGATGATGATGGATAATGGATTGGGATCTTAAGGCTTGGAGTGTATTATGTGGTTTGATCATGGATAGTCTAGATCTGAATTACTGATGCATATTTAATTGTATAAATGTTATGATCTGGGTATGTCTGATGTCTGGGGTAGCTGCAAAGTTAAGAGTAAATATTTGCAGATATGTACGCGGGCTAGCTTTGGTAAAAGTGTGTATACACACAGGTTTGGTTCATCAGAGTAGCGTATACACTATAATATTTGATATTTGAGGTTGCAGTTGGATCTAGTTGTTGTTGCTGAGTTCTATGTTTTGTTGTGTGTTCCGGTGATTGTGTTTTGATGACAGGGTTTTAGTGATTTAGTGTTGGGTGATTCAGAGATTGATTATGCAGGTGTAGCTAATGGTTGTATTGCAATGGTGATTGATTTTGAGCTTCAATGTTGTTGATGGGTCCAGTATGAAAATTGGATGAAACGTGGCCTTCAGATTTTGGTGTTGTGCTTCAAGAGTATCCAGTATGAAAATTTGTGAAATGTGGTCCCTGGAGGAAGAGAGAAGGTTGTAGCCTTTTGTAGGCGGCGCCTACATACTCGTAAACATATCAGCTAGTGCAAGAGCTAGGGGGTTGGAGCTCCCTTCTAGTAGCATCTAGAAAATGAGTGAAGGTTGGAGCCTTCAGTAGGTCAGCGCCTACGTACTAGTAAATATACAGTCTAGTACAAGAGCCAGGGGGTTGTAGCTCCCTTCCAGTAGTAGCTGGAAAACGAGAGAGAGTTGTAGCCCTTTGCAGGTGGGTGCCTGCATATTGGTATGATTCTGCGCCAGTACAAGATTGTAAATAAGTTTTTCTGATATTAAAGGAAGATGGCAGCAGGTGGTTTTTGTCCCGCATTGGGTTTCCACCTTACATCATGGTGTTCATGTGTGTTTCTTATAGCAAAGGAATGCAGGAGAAGATTTTGGGCACCATACCAAAAGGAGAAAACATCATCACACTCGAAGATATGGAAGAAGAAGGAAGTATAGTCAAAAAGATGTGGCATAGCAGAGTATACAGACATGACAGACTCAGAGGGAGCTGGAAGTGTGAAACTTCAGTGTTCTAAATCTCATACACAAGTTTCATGAAGACAAGTTGCGTATATACGCGAGTTCGAAGCTACACAGTCGCGTATATGTTAGTTTGAGGAAAAGCAGTGGGATAGACTCAGAAAAATGGGTCTGATATGGTTCAGTCATTTATTTGCTTTGTTTGATGATGGTTACAATCTGCTGATGATGCGTGGAAATGTGTTGGTATTCATAAGATGTTGTTACACTGAATTTTGTCACCTTGACTATCTGCAGTTTATATGGCCCCATCAATAGCCATATTGTCCTCTTTGTCAAGCCCCATACCTCTGCTCTTCATGTCAAAACTTCAAAAAGAGAG